>CAJPEX010002306.1:0-41505 GCA_905338405.1 Notodromas monacha
CCTGAGCGTCCAAAACTGCGACGGAATTTTTTTCCGGAGTGATTGAAAATCTCAATTCTTGAAGTTTGGAAGAGAACTCGTGAATTTCAGCGTTCATCCAATTCGTCTGTAATTTATTTAAAATTATTTAACGTAATTTCACGCGCAATCAAACGCGAATAGTCATTTTAATCTATGTACTGAACACCGCATATATACTCATGATAGCGTCTGAAGTCACGTTCAGTCGTTCGAAATTCTAGAGGGATCGATTGGATCTATTTTCATTCGTGGTGTGTGGTGTAAAAGCAACCGTAAAACTCGAAGTGAAATGGAGTTCATTTCATAACTGTATGATTGAAAAAATATTCAGAAAGATCTTAGCTGGATGATCACTGCGAGAAGTGCGTTTCATCCAAGCCAAGAAGAGTTCAATAGATTGAAAATCTAGAAATGCCCATTGCCCAAGAGTATCGAAGTTATCTTTTTTTTTGTGTGTGCACAAGTTGCGTAAGTTTTGAAAATCGTTCTTTCGCAATGTTTCGGAATCCCAAGGATTTTTTTTTCTTCCCGAGCGATAATTCTGGTATAGTTGTTCGTTCCTTGATCGATGCGATCGTTTCTTCATACTAATTTCTACAGTTTTACGGTGTGTGTTTTTTTTTAGCTTTTGCTGTTCCCTTGAAAATTTCCGATTGTTATCAAACACATGGAAGTATGCCTCTTTACAAGGGAAAGCACAGCCTTCGGGAATTTCCCATTCGGAAAAAAAAAAATTGTGATTTGACTTCCAGAATCCAACGAGTCAGTTTTCCCAATTTTCCTTCGTTTTCATGACTTCTACTTCTTCAGTGTGAAGTATGTGCAGTCATCAGAAAAATGTATCTTCAGGACAGGAATGACATAAATGTTGGGATGTAGGTTCAGAACTTCGGATCATGAATTCCTTCAGAAAATTCCTCCAACTTTTTCACGAACTGTGCAGGTTTTTTTGTTCGCTTACATATTCCAAATGCTTTGGGGAAAAGTTATTCAATAATTTAGCTAGATTCCGTGTATACTATCATTCTGTGTACGCATATCTGTATCTGGTTTTTTACGCCGAATTTTCGGTAGTACCTATTAATTGAATAAGCTGTCACAGTTCTCAAACGACCCGAATGTTACTCTTATGGCTCCTCTCATAAAATATTTTTGCTTAAAGATATCTTTCCATCTGGTGATGAAGGAGATTACTAAATTTAATGCCTCGCGCTTTTAATCCTCTTGAGCACTGCGATACATTTACCATTGATCCGCATGAAAAATTCCATAGAAGAATAATAAAACAGAATGCCTGTGAAACATGCAATGGGCAAACGAAGTTGTTTGCGTTTGTCTCCTTCTTCTCGAAGCTGGGTCCAAGATCAACTCTCGTAATACCTCAATCGCTGGTCCATTAATGGGGGAGATGATCCAGTAAAACAGAGATTATTCGAACTAATTGGGACTGAGGTTACTTCGGACTAGTTTAGACGATTGAATGTTCGGATAACTGGATGCCATCGAAATTATCACTGAGATACATCTTCTAATCGACGATTCCAAGATTAATGAAAAACTTCGATGCCTTCGGCGAAATGCCGGAGACAACAAATTTTCAGACATCCCGCAAACCCGAAAATTGAAGGCAAAAGTTCGTTTGTTACGGTTATGAAATTGTTTGCCCGTGTGCATGTAGCGATGCATCGCATATGACGGAAAACCCGTTCGGTTAATTGGATGTCCGGATCGTAGCTTAGATAATTGGTCTTACAGTATACTGATTTTCCTGAAGGGTAAAATACGAGCAGCTCCTTCAGGAAGAATTTCTCTCTCCTGCAATTACTTTCTTGGCCCCATGAGCATCTTCATAGAGCGAGATTCTTCATGAATAGTACATTACAGTACAGTACTCGATTGCATGGCGTACAAATGGTGGGTAAATTTGTTTGTTTCCCAATCATATCCTTATTCTAAATGCTTTTCTTGCGGAATAGCCGAAGCTGTTCTATGTTAATTCTGCATCGAAATGGCCCTCGACCGAGTTCACCTCGGGCAATTCAATCTTTGAATGGAATCGCGCATCGTTCGGATGAGCAATTGCACTAGCAACTAAAGCCACTTTATTGTGATGGAATGAGTCACTGCTGCGTGCGAATGGAACTGTCGATAGGATTATGAAGTGGAACGAGTACTGGTTTGTGCCTGAGGGAATGACGGCAAAAGCGGAAGTCCTTGGTGCAGTCGGACGGGGTATTAAAACAATTTCACGAACCAAAAGAAAAAAAACAGTATTGTATAGCATGGTTCCTTTTTTTTTTATTCTCGAGTAATTTGTTGACGGAAGGAATTCTCTCGTTCTCTTCCTCTTGGAAATCACGACTATCCCTGTCGTCGTGGTTTCGCGTATTTCACTCGCATGAAGTGCATTTATCATTGCGAAGTCAGCTCGGGAAACCGGTCATAAATTCCGAGTCGCCGGATTCGGCGGTTTCCGGTTCGTTCGAAGCCCTGGGTTGCAGAAGGAGGGAGATTATTTTGGGAAAAGCTTGCTATTGGGGCTGATTTCTGTACCGGATACCCTTGGGCGATTTTTTTAATGCGCCCACGTGGTCGTAATACAGTACGGTATTTGAATATTTTTCGTGCTATATTTCTTGAGCCAATTACTGTATAATAATCTCGTGCTGTGCGTGGGTTGACTCATTAATGTTGCTGATCATTTGATTCTTGTTGGGTGGATGAAAAAGGTCGTTAATTTCGCTTATGAAAACGGTACTTAATTAGTATCTGACCTATGTTCTAATTTTCGCACACCCTGGTTGAAACGTAGAGAAGACAAAGAGCTGATTGTTCACTTCGTCATCGTGAGAAATACCGCATTTGCCACGCTTTAACGACTTTTGACATGCAGTGTAAGGTTACTGCAGAGACCTCAAGGAATTGATTTTCATGATCGAAGTGCTGAAGAACAGGGTTGGGAACCCTTGATCTCAGGTAACGGGTTCACTGACTCACTTCCTTGTTTTTTACTTTACTTCGTCATTGAATGATTCATTCGTTTCTCAAGATTTCCCCTCGAAAACATCGCTCTGATTCGAATGCGAGGCACTTGAAAATCTATGAATAGGTTTCTTTGTTTCGTTCACGAAGAAAACCGTATTAAGCACTCAGTAAAAGGGGAGATAAAAGTATGAGCCTGTTTGTTCGACCTTTGTGCTGTTGGATTCGTAAGCGGAAATCGTGAAACCGCATCGATAAAACAGTACGCCATTTTGAAGTAGCTGTGTCAGTTCCATCGGGTTGGAGATTTTTCAACGGAATGTCAATTGAAAGTACTGTAGTCGATAATTTTTCATGTTTAATGCAAGCTACTCTAGTATTTCTGGGTTGAATGCTGAAGAAAAATTGAATATATGGTTCTCGAAGTTGATCGATGTAATTAGTTTGTGACCTTATTTCACAGCAAGAATCGATTTGTGTTAAATGAAATCTAGAGGTTAATTTTTTTCTCGAGCATATGAACATTGAACATCAATAACTACATTTAAGGTGCGAAGAGCATTCAGATCCCTCGTAATTTAAGGAAGCGGTAAAATTGATAACTGTTAGTCCTACATTTTTCATTTATTATTTTTACGTGATGCGCATAGCATCGAAACAGTAACGTATAATGAGGAATCTGTGTGCCTATCTTATCTTCGTTGGATAACGAATAGGCGATCATGTTAAGAAATTTTTTGCATTATATTTACGGGTCAGGTTGGATTAAATTTCATCAGCGTAAGCGAAGTTAGTTTGCTTCTAATCGATAAATTATTCCACGCTGGCCGCATTTTTGTGTAATTTGCCGCCAGCATTGTTGCGTCGCCGATGATCCAATCGACGACGAATCTCAAATTAAATTTTGAGAAAAAAAATCTTTCGTGCCTGCGTGAATTTTACCAAGGTTGCGCAGTCTTGATGAAGCAACTTAGAAAACTTTCTCTACGGGGCATTGGAGTTCGAAGAAAACGCAAGCTTTTAAAACTTTCCCGAGGAAATCGATCACTATCACGGCCATTTTCCTTTTTAAACCCAGGGCCGCTGTTTTGATTGCGAGGTACGGCTTGCATTTTTCTTTTCATTTTATTGTCTTAGCTGCAGGAAACGCGTGTGTATGTGGATGGGGGAAAAAAGAGCGTGGATTGTCAAGATCTTCGCCCTCGAACCTTGTTCCTTGAAGCACGCGAGAATCGAGGCGATGCATAACGTCTCGCACCACTCCACTCTACTTCGTACCCACGGGGGGAAATCGAGATTGCTCTTCATCTTGATCGGAATCCACGCCTCTGACTTTTTGCCACACTCACCTAGGGTTCTCTACGGGGTGCGCACAAATTCAAATGATGAACTCTCGAGTTTTGTTTTAATTCTTCTTCCGTTGAGTTGCTGAGATCCGGATTTTAAATGGAAGACACTCTGAGAAAATTTTTCGGCCGGAAAAAATCTTCAAGTACAGTAAGTGAATGAAGATTCCTTCGAAAAATGATTTTTGGAAGAAAGAACGGAATGATTTCAGGAATAGAATGGATTTCTCGACGAATTTTTCGGAATTTACTTGCAGACGCATTTACGATTCATTTCACGAAAATGTAAGTGAGTGCAGATGGACTGCCATCTTTTCATGGATTCTCACATTTTTTTGCACTCTAGTTCTTCGTATTTTCAAGCTTATTTCTGGCCGGATTTCCTCCGGATGTCAAGTCACCGGAAACATTAAATCAACCGAAGCCATTTGAAACTAAGCTGAAGTGATTTCCTGAAGTGATTATCGGAACATCTTTGTGATCAGGCGAAGTAATTGGATATGATCTGCCTTCAGTGTAAATTCAAATACAGTACAATGCTCCTCATTGAAATTTAATTTCGAAGGGAATTGGCAAGGGTACGCTTTTCATGTTTCAGTTTATTTGACGAGAAGCCTTTTTATTTATTTGCTGCGGTTCGAAATCAAAATCGCCCGCTACGAAATTTCTATTTCAACCCATGAATTTTATGAGATTTTCAGGGTACTGTATTCAGATACAACTTGTTGGTGTGTCGTGCCGTTCTTTCAACGACGGATTCATCCTTTTTAAATAAAATTTTTATCATCGATGAACGTTGCGGTGCGGGATTTCTTATGTTACTTGTAAGAAAACTCGAGATATTCTAGGGACAGTTTTCGAGCCCACATTTATTTTAACCGTCGATACTTATTCCAAGAAAGATAACGGCATTTTTTCCAGTGGATAAGACTCCTTTCAAAATGAAGCTATTCTCAAAGCGTCAGTTTTGTATGTTCTGTAGTGCACTAAAAAGTGGGACATTCAGAATCAGAAATCCTCGTTTTTGGATAATGCAGTGCCGTCTGTCGCACTCTGTGGAAAGAAGAAAATAAAGCCTCCGGCAGAACACATTTCCGGTCGGCGTATCCTTTTTTCCCCCCACATTGAATTTCTTCGTTCGCCGCGTTCAACCCGGAACGCAAGTTTCTTTTTTCCCTTGATCTCTCCCTCGTTGGATGAAGAGTTCACTCTTGGGGTTTCTCGCGGGCCTGAAAAATATTCTAATTCGTTTCAGACTTGTTCGTATGCCTCGCGGGACCTGAGTCACATTTATTGATCCCTGCTTCGTTTTTTTGTTGCACGAAACAGGAGTTATATTCTTTTCAGGTAAGGGGAATAGGGTTTTATTTCGTTTTCTGTTTTATGTACACCTCGTCTGGAATGGGTGAGTCAGCGGCCGCGTGTTTGTTGCCCGGCATGATGGTCATGGATATTTTGTGGCTTTAGTGGCCCCGGGGGGGACCTTGGCTGACCCGGAAAAACGCCTTTTGACATTTTATCCTTATCTTGCGATGGCTTGGGGCCGCGCGCTTTTTCCGACTCGGCTATAAATTTATCCCCGACTGCGAATCGTCGGTGAAGCGTTTTGAGCGGGCTGAAAATGTCGCGACACGAAAATCCCGCGGTGTGGAAATGCGAGTGAAACTTTGAGAAAAGCTTCAAAATAGGAATGGTGATTCAAAATATTGAAAATGAAAAAATTGCCGAATGCTTTTTTTCATTTTGGGTATGGTTACAGATCTCCGAAGGCTTTTTTTTAACCCGACTAGGTCGAAACCCAGTGTTGGGTTTAAAAAATATATAGGTCTCTCTCTGCAGTGACTATCAAAGGTCCAGAAAAATCCTTGTAGAGAGTACTTCGTTGTAGAGAACCCCTATATCATGGGGAGAGAACTTTAAGGGACCAAAAAATAGAGATAATCGTAGAAAATGGTTTTGCAGATAGTCCACCTGTATACGAAATGCACAAAAGGAGGCCTATTCAAGTGCCAAACCTGCGAATTTTCTAATTTTCGAGCAAATTGAGTTTCGAAATTCTCAGAATTTCCTGAGAAGGAGACATTGATCAATCAATAGTTCTTATATCAAACAAAAGGATCGATTGGCCGCACCCGACTTTTTTGGGAAAGAAGTTCTGTCCATACTGGAGTTAGAACGTTGTTCCATTTACTTTTCATATTTATATTATGAATAAATGTATGCTGTTCAAATTGCCAGCGTGAAACAGGTGCCTATTTTGCTTTTCCCCGCAGTTGTTACTTTTCGGTTACCGTATATCATGAGCTAATTTTGAATGAAATTTTGTGTCAGTTGAAATGTTTGGCAGAATTATCTGCCGCGACGTTTTAGTTCGTCTTTTTTTCTTGCGCCTAGAAAATGGAGAAAACTATTGAAAGGTTTTCTTATTTCCAGCGTTCACAAATAGAAAGCGTCACTAAGACCTTTTATGAATGCTTTTTTTTAAACAGCATTCTTTTGAATTCCTGATAGAGGAAAAACATTTCCTACTGTTGGGATGTTCTTCTTTACCTCACGAGCGAATCGAATTGAGTTTGTGAAAAGCCTGAATGGAACGCCGTAGAAACCGTATCAATCAAGAACGTCTTTCAAGCCGCTTTGTGTCAAGGAAATCGTTGGCTTTTAGTCTCGCAGAATCCTTGGTTCATGGATGGTTCTTTTGAGTCTTACTGAAGTTGGGCGCAATATTTCTTTCACGTTTTTTTTTCTTATGGAATTGAAAAAAATATTGGAGGTTAAGATGAGGAGAACTTTCGACTAAGGCGTCTCTTTCGGATGAAGCTTAAGGTAATCATTAATTTGCGATTCCGTATTCTGATATTTATGCATAGTCGTGTCAGCAGAGATGCTCAAGAAAATTCGCGGTATATTTAACCCCGGCGAAACTCAAAATTCCTCCATTTGGAGGTTGAGAACGCGCTTCAAGGTCCGGAAAATCTGGCCTCTTCATCACAGTTCTGTTTGAAAATGCATAAAATGGCAATAGCCTAGGAGTATAGTGTAAGTCGAGGTATTTCATCTTTAGTTTAAATTCCGTGTACGACGCGATGATATAGAATCGCTGGAAGCCAAGTTCCTCACGTGTTTCGCTGCAAGAAAATATCCGAGTTTTTTTCGTAGCATCGTCTTTATGGCGCAACGGAAAAATTGCTAGGTTCCGGCGCCTACGGGATTCCCTTTTTCGGTGGGCCTCGGGATGCCAGCCTTACCTTTGTTCGCTTTTTCGGGATCTAGGAGGGATTAAATTTCCTCGGACTTGTTCACAACCTGGAATCACGCACGGATTGCGTTCCTCTCTGTACGCACACCCACGTGAAGGTATCGCAACCGAATCTTTTTTTTTTTTTTACCTCGACCTTGCTGGTTGTGCTCACATGCATGGTGTTCATGTTTAGGGTGTCCGAAAAGTTGCTGAGCAGCAGCAATTTTATAATTCGTTTGATGAATTATTTTCATGTGGGGGAAATGTCTTCGGCATTCACGGTAGCGTATTGAATTTCATATTGTGAAATCCCAAGTTCCACCTGCTTTTGTTTTTATCTGGAGTGCACATGAACATTCCTGCAGTCGCAAAAAGCGAATTTTCTTGGGTGCCTAAGAAAATTCCCGAATTACGAAATCTCAACTGAATCTAGTAAAACGAAAAATTGTAAAGACAAATTTTGAAAATTGATGCAGTGAATCGTTGCTGGAAGGAGATTGCTATGTACATGTACTATACTGCAGTAAAATCTCGTTACAACAAATCGTGTTTTAGCAAATTATTGCTTACAACAGATTTGATTTTTTGGCCCCCGTCCAACAGCCATATTATTAATTTAAATTCTTTTTGACATAATTTTTTATAACGAAGGTATTTTAAAGGTCCCAAACGATTCGTTGTAACGAGATTCTGCTGCCTAACGTAATTTTTTTAATACTGTACTGTACTTGGAGCGGATAATTTTTGTCCTTTTTTTGAAGAATTGTGGGTTTTTCTGTTTTTTACTCATTTACAGTATTTTACATTTCGGAACTGCGAAATCTGGTATGTAGGGGTTTTATTGGGGAGCTCAAAATATACCGTGTTCTAAATGAATTTCTGAACGAATAATGAGGTCAGTTTTTTCTGCCTCCTGTAAACGAACATTTTTAAACTTTCCTGACATGATTACTGTACTATTTTTCTGTTGAACTCCTGCGTGCGTTTTAACGAACATTTGAAACACCGAGTCAACTTTTAGGACACCCTGTGTAAATTCTTCTTGTTCTCGTGTAAAAAAATGTTTGTCTTTTTCCTCCCTTGCCCTTGATTGTGAATTCCTTGACGTTGAAATCGTGCAGCTATGGAAAACCAGGGGTGGAGTTCTACGGACAACACAAGAATGGAGAAGCCGCCGTGACGCAAATATTCTTCCTCAGCAATCAGGTGAGTTCGTGTTCCATGTACCTGTACTTTGTTTCGTGTCGGCGACTTGGGTGAAGTTGAGCCGATGTAAAAGTTTTATTAGCGGCGCGTTTCGCCATTGCTACCATGTTGGATGAAAAGGGGGGGGGGGGTTCGAATTGGGTCAGGCTTTTTTCCCTTCCAAGTTTGGTCGAAAAGTTTCCGTGGAAATTTCCAGATTTTCCTGCGAGATTTTCCAGTGGCCTCGATACTCTGCAAATACCGGAAACCCGTTGAAATATGAATCCGGAGCCAGATATTTTAACAAGTTCCCCTTCTTACTCGTTTTATCTGACTTGTGGAAAAATCGTCGCGTTTAATCTCTCTGGCGAAGGACTTGGCATGTGATTAAAACCGGCGCTTGGTTAGTTTGGATCAGTTTATGTTTGCGTCTGATTAAAGTTTAAAATAGAAATAAAAGCCCTTCCAACTCTTTTCGACGGCCGCTTTTTTGCACCTATGTGCCATACAGTGCGATTGCGTGCAACTCGCTCGTGGGGTTTCTCGCAAGTTTTTCTGGCTGAAAATGACCCTACGTGGCTTGTATAATAAAAACATTTTACAACGCAAGCCGGAACATTTCAGGTGTATTCGTCGTGATATTGACAAATTTCATTGGACTTCTCAAGTTTATGACTGCCGTGCTGATGAAATTATTTTCCCCAAACTCGTCAAAAGCAAGAATTTTATGTTTTGTTGCGATGAAAAATGTCATCGGAATTGTATTGCCTTGAGTACGATTTTCCAACAGTGCATCAGCATTTGAAATTGTTTCCTTTTGCTGTGAAGTTAATTTTCCACTCGTTAAGGCGACTTGAGTCATTCCGAAGCTGTACCTTTGCGAAGGAAGAAAACATAAATTCCCCATCATCGTGATGACCTTATATGATGGCCTTGCAAGAACTAGCTTGAGCGAACACATAACCTGTGCTGAGTAAGTAATATCGGAAGTGGTACAATTTTAGCTATGCTTTTTTATTCGTTTTGCTTCCCATCTAAGCTTGGAGATTTGGTTTTTGGAAGAAATCGAAGAACATTTCAGAAGGAGAGCAAGTGAGAAAATACCGTATTTACGCAAGTACCCCGCACACCATTTTTATTTTTCAAGAAATTGGCGCAAAAAGTGAGGAGCGCGTCATGAGACAAATTTTCGAGTTATATTTGTTTAAAATTTGAAAAATTTCTCCCCACTTTCAAAAAATTTTCAATTATCTTCTTTGATGATTACATGATTTTTATGAAAGATCCATTGACTTTGATTTTTACCTGATGGTACTGTAGTTTTTAAAACTTAAAATTTTAGTTGAGTACTGTACCTGAAAGCTTCATATGCGCATCTTATGCGGGGATAATTTTACTATAATTTTCCAAAATGTGCGCTAAAAATCAAGGTGCGCGTCCTACTCGATTAAATACGGTAAATTGCGTTCTGCTCTAGTCTTCGAGGATAGCATGAGAATTTTTTTTAGGTAGTTGTAGGATTTTTGATAATTCCCTTGTCCATGGGAAGGACTGACAGACGTGGGGCGACCTTTCTCCCCTCTCGGTTTGCCATTCGGGATCGTGTGAAAAATACATCAAGTACGGAAACACGAACCGGAATAGAATGCATAAATTGCGTGACGCGTCGAGGGTCGTCCCTATTTTTTTTTCCTCTTCTCCCTTTTTCTATATTGGTCGGTTCATGCCGATTTCCCCCTTAGCGACGCTAATGCGCACCGTTCTTGACGGGGATGAGTGATGGAGCTCTTAGCAATTATTCGCGCAGACCTCGATATTGACTGGTGTGATCACGCGATCGGGTGTACCGAAGAACTAGTTGACCTAATTACTAGTCTGGACTATTCGGGGTTTCCGGCTGAGCTCCGATGGCATTGTCCTAGATTCGGCGCGTGCTTTCGTGATCCCTGCGATTTGCACGTTTGCTGTGAACTTGCAACAAGTTTTTTTTTTTTTTTGGACGACATGGCGACGAGGAGCTGCATTTTATTATCTTTAGCTGAATATTATCTTTTACTTCGCATTCCTTCCTGAGTTGGGGAATTTTCATTTATTTTCCCCCCTCTTGTCTGTTGAATGGACGCGAGGCGTGCCTGTGGCCGATGACCTTTTTGCCCCACGAAGATTCTTGTTACTCGAGAAGCTTGGGAGGATTTGAATTTTAAACAGGACTTTGTTGTAAAGTATCATGAGAGTGATGAAATATTCTGTCATCGCCGAAAAGCTGAAAACGAATGATGTGTACACGGAGCACGATGTTTTTTTTTTCAAGTGCATCGTGTTATTCATTTTCGTATCTTTTCCTGGCTAATCGCGATGAAATTTAAAGTTTAATGCATTAGCTGAATATGCTTATGCTAGAGACGAGTGTGATGAATATTTTTTTATGGATTCTTTGATATTTTACTGCCGTTAAAAAAAAAAGTTTCGTATGCCGTTAGGCTCTTCTCAGTGATACTCAGGGGGCGACCATCAATTTTTTGTTGAATATCGTTGTTGAGGCGCTGCTTCTAAATTACTGGAATTTCCATTTATTTCGGGACCTTGCAAAACAGTCGTTCGAAGAATACTGTTGCATAAAAGACAGAGCACACCTGTATGATTGTATTTCCTTGTTCATTACCTTTCCAGCATAACGCCATGTCATAGAGTAAGCCAACGGTAAGTTCAACATGCTTTTCTTATTATAAATAAACGTCATTACTTAAATTACCGCAACAAGTATCACTACATGTCATAACATGACTTGTGTTACACGTTTTGCCGTTTTACGCATTCGTTAAGATAGCAAAGATACAATTATGGGAATGTTTCATGTGTTGGCGAAAGTTCGAAAATTTTCACGTTAATATAGCCTGAGCTAAAGTATTCGATTTGAAACTGTAACTCATTTTTTAATGAGTCTATTTTGGAGACATGGCTTAATTTAATTCGAGGATCATATTTTCGACCGAACATATTTGAGATGGTCCTGTCCTTTTTTAAATCATTGTTTTATGTTCCGGATTTTGTTGGAAGAACCGGAAATTTAAAATTCGCGTCCGAAACAACTATAAGGCTTATGGAGTGGCTCAAGCAGTAGCCACTTTAGACAAAGCGAAAGAATGGTCATGCTCTAAGGGAAATAAAGTATCGGCAAAATTTCATAAGTATGGAAGTGTAATGGATAGCCGTCTGTCCGATTACCCCGCCGTTTGGAACCCCCGGTCGGTGTTCGTAAAACCAGGGCACAGTACTGGCTCTCTAGTTCCATTTTGGAAAACCCGAAATCGATTCTGGTGCGTTTGTCGAGAAGTGGGATAACGGGTGTGGGGTGGGGTTTTTGTATTTATTGAAGGTGCGTCAGACGGACTTGTTGGGGTAGCCAGCATGTGGTTGCGTAGAAGTTGCAGGGAAAAGGGCCAGTGGTTCAGTTTTTACGGCTCCGATCCCGACGGCTGATTAGACGTCGGCGGGTTCCCCGTGGGGAATTCCGCGAATTTGCGAGTCTGGGGGGCTCTCGGCAAGTTTGCGGATTGTCGTTGTTGGTTGCTTCTTGAAGAGATACTGTAATGCTATTATTAATCTAATCTAACCTAAGTCTTGGTCGAGTAACTTGTTCTCATCTTTTTTTTTGTGCAAAATTTCATCTGCATATCTTGGACCCGACCTTCGGGTATCTTTCGATGCATCGCAAATTCATCTGTAATGTACCGTATAATGTAATCAATACGCAGCTCATCTCGAGAGTTCCTCCGTGTTATAAATGTGCAATGTCGCATCTTTCTGCAAATCGGAAACCGACGTCTTCAGGACGGACCTTTGCATTTTTTTTTTCATCTCGGGAAAGGAACGCTTACGTAAAAGAAGCCCAATTTAAAAAAGCGTACATTTAACTTTACTTAATGTATGTCTTTAAGGTAAAAATAAGTTCACCTTTTGACAAAGTACACACTTCGAAAGAAAGCTAAAACAAATTCGAGAAAAATTAGTTCCCAGGAACCACCGAGGACTAGAGAAAAATATTTTTTTTTCGGAATCACCCAACCTTATTTTTAAATTAACCCGCGTCTTTACAGAATCGTATCTAATCTAACCTAAGTTTGGCGTTATGAGATGTTAAGAAATGCGGGCTACGTAAATATAATGAGCGAGAAAATCGCGAGTTTAGGACTTCTGACGTTGCCAGAAACCTCCAATATGTAATTAATTTTTATCGAGGTCGTGCGGAGGATTTAAAATGTAAAGCGGGGCTTTTCTCTGGGAATTTCCAAGAAAATTTTAATTCTTCGCCATTTACTGCTGGACTTCGCTGACGAAAATACCCGACAGGTTTCGCCTGAATCACTAACTAAATTTGTCTAATTTAGTCCATCCAAGATGAACGAAGACAAAATGAGCTTGAAGAAATGTGAGACACAATGCTTGGGGAAAGTTTACTACTGTATTGTATGTATAACGACAAAGGAAATAGCCCAGATTGGGAATTTTGCTGTTGCAATAAAAGTAACCAAAACGTATCCTTGCGCATGAGCTTTTTTGTGCTGAAGCTGTACCTGACAGTGAACCAAAATTCACGCCGAGATTTATCGCGGAAGTGCTTTTATTGCTTTGAATTATGTGGTTGCGGTACTTGAAATTCATGTGCGCCACGGGCAGTCCAGCTGCGATAAGTTGGATGAGGCTAATTTGCATCTTGGAAGTTTAGTACTATTTCACTTCCTTTTTTTTGAAGAAGTCCTTTCGAAAATAAAAGAATTGTACTACGATAGGCTTGATGAAAAGTTGACCCAATTTTTGTACCAGACCTTGGGGTATCCTTCCTCTAGTCTAGTGTGACTCGGGGTTGTGGGTGATGAATTTCCTTGCGAATGCATTTTCTTCGGGTTAAATTTTTTCGCATGTAAATTGAAATGAATTACATACAGAAATTCCATTTTTATTCAAGTGGAAAACTGTTTCATGTGTGAAGCTTTCTTTCGATTTTAAAATTCGAGAAAAATTAGTTCCCAGGAACCATCCAGGACTAGAGTAAAAAATATTTTTTTCGGAATCACCCAACCTTATTTTTAAATTAACCCACGCCTTTACAGAATCTTATTCAATCTAACCTAAATTTGGCGTGATGAGATGTTGAGAAATGTGGGCTACGTCAATATAATGAGCGAGAAAATCGCGAGTTTAGGACTTCTGACGTTGCCAGAAACCTCCAATATGTAATTAATTTTTAACGAGGTCGTGCGGAGGATTTAAAATGTAAAGCGGGGCTTTTCTCTGGGAATTTCCAAGAAATTTTTAATTCTTTGCCATTTACTGCTGGACTTTGCTGATGAAAATACCCGACAGGTTTCGCCTGAATCACTAACTAAATTTGTGTAATTTAGTCCATCCAAGATGAACGAAGACAAATTGAGCTTGAAGAAATGTGAGACACAATGCTTGGGGAAAGTTTACTACTGTATTGTATGTACAGTATAACGACAAAGGAAATAGCCCAGATTGGGAATTTTGCTGTTGCAATAAAAGTAACCAAAACTTATCTTCGCGCATAAGCTTTTTTTTGCACTGAAGCTGTACCTGACAGTGAACCAAAATTCACGCCGAGATTTATCGCGGAAGTGCTTTTATTGCTTTGAATTATGTGGTTGCGGTACTTGAAATTCATGTGCGCCACAGGCAGTCCAGCTGCGATAAGTTGGATGAGGCTAATTTGCATCTTGGAAGTTTAGTACTATTTCACTTCCCTTTTTTTTTAAAGAAGTCCTTTCGAAAATAAAAGAATTGTACTACGATAGGCTTGATGAAAAGTTGACCCAATTTTTGTACCAGACCTTGGGGTATCCTTCCTCTAGTCTAGTGTGACTCGGGGTTGTGGGTGATGAGATCAGCCAGTAGGGGAGAGGGGAAGAGCTCATCGACCAATCCACTGAAACCCTCCTGGTGCAGGTTCGACTGCTCAGGGTTCTTTGCTATAAATGTCTAACGTTAAAATTTGTTAATTGTTTCCTTTATTTTTATAAAATGCTTTTTTTTCGGATCCTTTGTTTCGAACGTTGAAAAATTGAGACCGGTACTGCTGTGAGCCTCGTTTGCGATGCTAACGCGATGCTGTGGCCTAGTTTTGCTGTACGTATTCAGCGGATGCCGATTTCCTTCCCCCGATGGCACAGACGCAATTCTAATTTTGCTTCGCAGTTTTTAATGTATTTTTGGTTGTTATTTTATCTTTCTGCGAGCCACAAAAAAAAGCTCGCAAGAAAATGCGTTCTTCCTGCCTGTGCTGAAGTTCATCTTCGAAAAATGTAACCACTTTTTCTCGCATAAAAATGAAGGCTTTCTATTGAATACAAAAAATCCGCTGTTCTGAAATGTCGGTGGTACGAATATCCGGTGGAAGCAAAAATTGTGCAGGTTAATATGAAATGGAAGAGTTGGTGACATGCTGTAAATCCTGAGAGAAATTCTTCAAGGCTTTCTTCCAGGCATGTTGAAAAAAAATATTTCTTCTTTTCGAGATAATGATCATTTTTGTGGCTATTTGAATTACTGTTTATTATTCTTTGACTTGAGTTTTTTCCGAGTTGGGATTTTTATAACTGATTTTTGTAAACACGTAATTTTGTACGGCATTCTGTGACAATGTTATCAAAATTCCTGTTCCTTGGGGAAGAATGAAGAGGTAGACTGTATTCGGGGATTTTTTCTTTCGAAATTTACAACGAAGGAAAGCCTAATCCGTTGCCAAGAGCGTAGGGATCTCTTCAGTGTGCTTGTACAATGAATCACGTTTTTATCTCGTCGAATATCCTTGAAGGATGCCCGACCCAATCTTCAGAAGGGAATATAGTACAGGGGTGTGTAAACGATAACAAAAGGGTTTTTTTCTCAGTCTACATTCTTTTGTCAAGTGTAAGTCGGGAAAACCTAATTTTTCAAGAATGATGAATGATTACATTCTTGGAACTGATTAACCTCCGTTGACATTTTTTTTATCGATACTGTTGAACAACGATGCGGATTTTTCTTGTTTTTTCGTCGTCGAAGCCGGATTTAATAAGTTTGGGTTTCTATTTAATCGCGATTTATGACTGGAATGTTTTCTCAGCCAACAGTTTGAAGTATTAAATACGTTAATGGAAGCTGTCGACGTACTTGTACTTCCGAGAATGAATAAATTCAGCATGTCGTAAATTTCAAGTAAAAAGAGCCAAACCCACGAAATATCCTTGAATAAATGAAGTACGCCATTCGGTGTGATGTTGAAAGGACTCCATAAAAAATGCACATCTCTGCATCATTAGAGGCTTTTTCAAATGTAAAATGAAGATTTTGTTAAATGTAAATAACGTTTTGGGACTCTTTTGACGTTCAACTAATTCGTGTTCAGTTTATTTTTGTTGCTGCCGTCAAAAGTGATCCGTCATGCGTAACGCGAGGTTGAATCTCTTCATCATGGATATTTTGAAGTCAAGAAATCGAGGTATTCAGCGACAAAAAATGAAGGACACAGTACGTGAAAGCACATGCAGTACTTGATAATAAAACCTTGTTTATCTGGGATCATAGTCATTTTCAATTTACTGCACAGAATTCCCAGCATTAAACATTGAGGATCTGAAGAAGAATACTGTATTCGACACGAAGTTGGTTTTTATGGCAGTGCTGCCGAGAACCCGAAGGACGTGAATATCACCCAAACCAGTCGGCAAATACAAGATTAGGATGTTTATACTAGACAAGCACCTCCAAGTTTGTTACGTGCAGCTTGTTTAATTATTGACACAAAAGTTGGGTCCATGGATTAGAAAACAAAATATTTCTGGCTTTTGCGTCAATGCCGACAGTGGTAATGGCATGTTCGTGAGAACGATGTTGTCCACTAGCCGTACATCTGGTTAATTTGTCGGAATAATTTTCTTCAACTCCCGTAATGTTGTCAAGAATGAGTGAAACTCGGAGATGCTGAGCATATGTTTGTAATGATTTTGTTTTGTCCTGCGAATAAATATCTGTGTACAGTATTATTACTTTTTGCATGTTACACTAGAACATGGTTGGCAAGGGTTATTCTGCAATGCATTTTGTCTACATTCTAATCTGATTGAAACAAGACAAACGATTGAATTTTTTGCCCATAATGCATTATCTGGTTTGAATAGTCGTTTCTTCAAGATCAGCAGATATATTATTTGAATTTGTTCGCAAAAGAAAATTTTTTAAAGGTAACTAAACTTACGCTGTCTTAACGAATGCTCGAATGATTAGGTTTTCAGTCCCTAGAATTATAGATCAAAGTTAAAAAGGATTTTTGAACAAATGTTGCATAGGTGAAATAGGCGTGGATTATCTTTGAGAAATGAATGATTAAAATGTGTAGATCAGCGCGGAGAAGCTTTAACATCGAGTTATTGTAAGTTCCATTATATTTCGCGTGCAGTTCAAATGTACTGTATTATGGTGTGTCCTTGATTCTAGTTTAAATCATCGTCATTTTTTTTTGGTTTTTTTTTTTTTTGAGGTGGTAAGGCAACAATGTCTTGTCTTGAAATGTGGTACCACCCAGAGCGAGGTTGAAAACTCTCGCTGCTTTGTGGTTCTAGTTGATGAAAAATCCCTTGGTTCATCTTTTGTTATTAACGTAATTTCTAGTTGTATCTGCGACTCGAAAGGTTTTGCTGACGTTGCTGTATCTCCGGCGTAATCATTCCATGGATCGTTTATTTAGCTTGTTGAATAGTGGCGTATTTACTGCTTGAAGCCACGCGGTTCCCCGCTGGCATTTGTCGCGGAACGATTCGAGTTTTACACCGCGTGTCGTTTTCCTCTCGGCTGCCACCGTCTGTTTGTGCGGGACAAACGAAAGCATTTAGCGTTTTGTTTGAAGAAGGAGCGCCGCCGCCGCAGGCGCCAGTTTTTCAATGCGCCGGTTTTTGTTGAAATGATTTGCAGGGACGTCTGGTGACGCTGTGCGACGATAACTCTTTGCATCTCTGGGAGCTGAACGAAGAGGAGGACGAGGCGGACGGATGGGTTCTGGAGGAGATCAAGGAAGTGGCGCTGGAGGGCAAGTTGAAGCGGATTTCGGCTTGCTGCTTGGAGCGGTCTGGAGACCATTTGCTTATCGGCACGGAAGGTGGCAATATTTACCTCCTTGACCTCAAGTCGTTCGAGATGACCGAGCAGATCATTTATCAAGACGTTGTGCTTCAAAAGTGAGTCGTGCGAACTAATGCGCCGTCTCGAGTTGCCACTTGTGACGAGGGGTGTCTCTCATTTCAGAGGGGGCATTTTAGAAAGAAAAATAAGAAAGAATTCAACTGCGAGCCGTCTGGAAAATTTATTATCGAGATGATTCCCTTTTCCCCCACGCATGTTTATTTTTTATTTTTTTATTTGACATGGCAACTTCTGACGATTCAACACGGCTTTAAAATGTGATAAAGGTGGACTCTAGAACGAAAGTCAAGGGACCAGAAAAAATTATTTGTAGAGATAGTTTCGATGTAAAGAACCTCTATAACATTGGAAGAAACCCCTATTGGTCCAAACATAAATTCGTTTTGCAGAGAAGCTCTTCTTTTAAAAAATTTGTCTGGTCCCTTGAATTTCGTTGCAGAGAACCCCTATAAATTGGGGGGAGAATCTTTTGGGATGAAACATATTTATTATACAGAGAACATCGTTGTAGAAAAGGTTTGAATCAGTTTCTGAGAAAAGTTGTTTGTGCAAGAATTCCGCGGAGTTATCAAAAATAAATGATAACTCTTAACTCGCGGATTTATGCAAGGGGTTAAGAATAACGCGCTGAAGAAAATTTGAATTCAGTACTGACATTTATCGAGACAATCGTTTGTTGGGAAACGATAATGTACATCGCCCTTCTATTGCTCAAAATACTGCCTAAAAAAACTAAAAATTATCCACCCGTCTTGTCACACTGACATATCCCTCTTCAATTTAAAAGCCACTGCAAAAACGGCAGTTTCCAATGTTTTTTGGTGGATAATTTTCGTCAACGAGGGAATTCGTTAATGCATCACGGTTTGGTAATTCAGTGCAATATATTTTGAGCCTCAAACAGCAATTGAGCGAGTTCCTTTGGTAAAAAAAATCTCGGTTCCAGATTTCTCGAAGCATCATATTTTTCCGTAAAAAAAAGTGGAACTTCCTCGCGAAGGATTTCCACGGTGATCAATTTCACCGAAAGTGCGCTGAGGGGTTTCCGAAGTACCCAGTATGTGCGTAGAATCGTATTTCTAGGCATCGCGAGGAAGGAAATGTTTTATTTATTCATTTTTTGTAGAGTTTACGTTACAATTTCGTCAAGGCTATTGAGGAAGGTGTTTCGCTTGAATATGAGGCTCTTGTTCGATGGTCCGTCCTTCTATCCATCTCTCCAAACCTTTTTTTGATCGCATTTTTTGTTCATCCTCGAGGAAGGTTGGATGGCTTTATCAGCCCAGAAGCTTTCGAAACTACTTACCAGCCGTCAGGCCAACAGAATGAGATCTTGATCAGCCTAGAAGCCGATTTAATATGCGAGGGATGATGACGGGTCATAGCGTGATCGGATTGAAGGATTGATCGATTTTTCGAGGGAAATGAACTGTCAACAAATGCTTCTTTTTTATTTCATTTTTCCAGCGTTCCTGACGATTACAAGGTGAATCCGGGCGCAGTTGAGGCGATTGCTGAACACCCGACCATGGAAGATAAAATATTGATTGGCTATAATCGTGGACTAAGTGTTTTGTGGGACAAGAAGGAAACGCAAGCCAGTAAGGTAAGGAAAAACATACGCGGGATTCTTGTTGCTGATGAGGGATCAGTTTTGGGGGGGTAGGGTTTTGAAACCTTGCTGCTCCGTGTGATACTGTTGTGCGGTGGGGATAATTCCTAATCCCGCGTTTTGTTGCAGACATATGTGAGTTCTCAGCAGCTGGAAAGCTTGTCCTGGAACGAGGATGGCACGCGCTTTCTTTCGTCGCACAACGACGGATCGTACATTGAGTGGGACGCGGAAGAGCCGAGCAAAGCTGGAAATCCAACCACTCCGTTCGGACCGTTTCCATGCAAGGCCATCTCCCGCATTCTTTGGAAAATCAACACCGAGTACGTGCTTTTGTCTCGAAATTTACCGTTGCAGAATAATTTTCATACAAGAAATTACAATGTTCTGTAAGGTATTTTATTTCTCTTCTCCTTACTTCGTCTTTACGAAAGTGCGGTTTTCTCGTTTATATTCTGCAACCCGTGGACTTCGAAACGGGCGAATTTTTGTAGCAACCGTTGTACACTATTGTGCCTCTTTTGACTTTGAACTCCCAAGATTCAAGAATCCAGATCTTAGTCAGAAATCCGGAGATGTTCCAGAATTTAATCATAATGCTTCTCTAAATTCCGTTTTATAAAGCCGCTTGGTTTATCTGGGCGTCTTTTGAAGTACAGTTGAACCTCGATAACTCGAACCTCCCTGTGTCGATTCTTTAAAGTCACTGTCTGAAAATTCTCTTGGAAAAAATTCATTAAAAACCACCTCAGCTGAACGGCTTTCCCCCTTAAACATCCGTATCTCGAATTTCTGGACGCCTTTTGGCTATCATTTTTTGAGAACAGGAAGGATAAAAGAACTAAAAATGTAACGATGTGTTTTGAAAGGAAATAGAAGATGTAAGTGGACCAATTACTTTGCCTCTCAAGTTCAGCATTCTGTCAGCTCAATGAAGAAACAATTTAAGAGCCAGAATATCACGAATAACAATTTCCTGCAATTCTTTCTTATCTTTCCCCGTGACAAAAATGCTTGTTTCCATGACTCACAACCTCTCCAACTCAAAGTTTTCTGTTGGTCCCTTGAAATACGACTGGAAGAGTTGCGAGTGTACATTGTAGGAAAATATAAATATCATTCTCTGTCTTTAGAATAGCTTTTGTTTTAACGTGGAGCCTCAGGATGGAAAATACTGTAGTCCGAAGGAATCTACAATCTTTCACGATCTAACGATGGTACTTCCTGGTTTAATAGGGGTGATCTGAAGATTTTCAGTGGCGGAATGCCTCGCGCTTCTCACGGAGATAAGAACACCGTGACGCTGGTACAGAAGTCGAAGACAATTGCTTTGGACTTTACATCCAAGGTCGTGGACTTCCTGACGATACCGAACGCAGGTTGGATATCCGGTGTCTCGAAAATCCTCGTCTTGCGGTCGATCCACTCATTTCTTCTTTAATTTTCATTTTTCTGCAGCTGGAACAGCCGCTGGCTCGCTGATAGTACTTGTGGAGGAAGAACTGATTGGAATCGATCTGGAGGACCCGGCGTGGCCACAGTTGAGGTTACCATATTTGGCGCCGCTCCACGCATCGCCAGTCACCGCCACACATGTCGTGTCTGGCGTTTCCGCCGACGTGATGCACAAGATTCGTGATGCCGGGGAAAAACAAAGCGAAGGGCTGTCAACGAAGGTTGGTTGACCGGGGAGTCGGGAAACACCACATCTAAATTTGTTTCGCGTTGCATTCTTTTGGTTCCTTTCGAATTTTATTGCGTTCCCCCAATCTGCAAGTACTGTACTGTGTTTTTCCCTGGAAATCGGACAGGTTATATACTTTTCTTTCTCCACGCCGAAAGAAAAACTAAACTCTATCTTCAGGGTAGCTTTGTGGAATGAACTGGGAATTTTTGATCGAATTTCTACGTTCTCGAATTACAGAAACCATGAATAGAATCACAGGAACAGGCCTCTGGATTATGTTCCCAAATTTTCCGTTAATCCAGTAACTGCATAACTTTTGCACTGTATTACAATTTTAATTTGTATGTTCCTCCCTTCCAAGTAATTTTTCGTCAAGATAAGCTAAACAATGCAGAATTCATATTGGAAGAATTTTGAGGTTTTTTGTAGGAATTTCTGGTTTCTGTTCTCAGGAGAAAGCACGAAATTTACATGAATACGTCCCAGTCTCTTTCGCGAAATCCAAAAGCGTATTAACTTGTTGCGGAATGTATTTCAAATGCAGGAATGGCCAGTTAATGGAGGAAAAACCATTGGGGATATTGTGGAGGAAGAAGGCACCGTTTTGGTCACTGGTCACGAAGATGGAACTGTTCGTTTCTGGGATGCCGGACGCGTTGCTATGTGCCCGTTGATGACATTCAAGAGTGCCGGCACGATGTTCTTGTCGGAGACGGAGGATGAAATAGTACCAGCTGGGGAAGATAATATTCCGTCTGCAGACCAAGACCAGCAAGACGATGAAATGTGGCCCATGCGGAAGGTTAGTTATTTTATATTGTAATCTCATTTTTCATCCATTTTTTCATTGTTTCCTGGCTTATTTTTATGCATGTTCTAGATTGGAAGTTTTGATCCGTTTTCGGATGACCCGAGGCTAGCTATCAAGAAGATTTTCTTCTGCCCTCGTTCGGGAAATCTTGTCGTGGGAGGCACTGCCGGACAAGTCGTAATCGCTCAGCTATCCGAGGAAAAGATCGCCGATGGAAAAGTGCAGGTGCATTATTGAGATTTTCCCCCGAAATTTTAGGCGTTTTGTTCAGAATCTTGTACAATCGCGAAAAATCGAAGTCATTTGCCCATGGAAAACTTGAGAATTTAGGGAAGGTTGAAGAATCCGGAATTCGTTGGAAAGAAAGTCATCTCGACTCCAAATTATTTTTTCCGTAATTTTTTTTAGTATTCCAAAGTATAAATATGCAGAGATTGAAAGAATTAAATCTTTGTGTTAGGTCAACGTTGTTGAATTGGTCGCCGATGTGGATGGATTTGCGTGGAAGGGACATGAAGCCCTGAAGGTGAAATCTGCCGCTACGAATGGAACCATGAAATTCGAGCCTGGGTTGCAGAGTGTGGCCATTGTCCAACTCCAGCCTCCAGCGTGTGTTACAGCCCTGACTGCGAGCACTACTTGGGGAGTAGTTGCTGTCGGTACTGCGCATGGTTTCACCCTGTTTGATCGTCTCGCCAAGAAAGCCGTCGTTGTTAAATGCACGCTGAATCCGCATGGTGAGTAAAAGCTCATTTTTCTTGTCCGGTAGTTTAAAATGACTGTATGGAAATACAAATACTGTATTGTGCATATATATATATTTTTACCATTTTTCGTTGACAAGATTATGCTGGAGGAGCTGGAGACGCGCCGATGTCCCGCAGGAAGTCATTCAAGAAATCTTTGAGAGAATCGTTTAGAAAACTTCGTAAGGGAAGATCTGCTGCCCCGGAAGCTCCGGCAAACAAGAGGAGGACTGCGACTCGAACAGCGTAAGTTGAAATCGAGTACTGCATTGTTCTTAAGATCACACGTGTGTTGAGTTTTATGAGACCAGGCAATCATTAAAATCTTGTCTTACTCTGAATCATGGGCCCTGTTCGAAATCGTGTATTACTGCTTCTCGTCTTTCTCATTGTTCCATTATTGTGGGAAGGACCATTCTTCGCATTAACATTCGCAATGCAATTTGGGGGAAAAATGTTTATATTAACCGCTTCTTAATCTCTTGACGCAATCTGTTGGGGAAGCTTTTTGCGCTTTTTTGGAGTGGAGTAGTTGTTTTTTGATGATAAATGGGAAACCAAATGCAGAAGTGAAGAGAAAGAGAGTCCTAGAAAGGCCTCTACATCGGAGAAAGAAGGGACTGAAACTGAAAAGCCAGAGAAGCTTGCTGAAGTGACGGAAGAAAACAAGGCTGAGGATGAGAAAAAGGAACAGGAGACGGAGGGAGAAAAGACTGATGAGAAGAAGGAACCCGAGAAGGACGAAAAGGTGGATGAGGAAAAGAGTGGCGAAAAGCAACCGGATGAAGGAGCAAAAGCAGAGGAGCAGAGGTAACAGCCTGCGATTCGGCATGGAGCACGTCTCTGGGCGTGCATGTGGGCATGGAAGGCAGCAGGCTGCAGTTTCAGCGTGGCGTTTACGTTTGTGTTTTCCTTCTGCATGGTTCCAGCGTATTCTTTTTCCTGTACAAAAATATCGGTGGATCGTTCGGCATTGATGAACTTTTTTTTTTTTTTTTTTTGGTGGAGACGTTCATGGGGTTTATTTTTGTTCAAGTTTTTTTTCATCTATCTTCGTTGATGTGGCTACTTTTTAGGAATCAGTCGTGTTTATGTTTCACCGTGTAATTCATAGCACCTTTTATTGACTTCTCCCACCCCCTCAAGAAAAAAAAACCTTTCTCTAAATTTCTTGCCGTCGTTTTGATTTTACAGGGGTGCTCAAGCAGATGACGAGGCTGGGAAAGCAGGTGCTTCTACCCCGAAGAAGGAAGTAGTTGAAGTCGGTGAAACAAAACCAGTCGAACGTCAGATTGAAGCGCGATCAGCAGATGACACGTTCACGGGTTTAATTCGATGCTTGGCTTTGGTTGATTGCAACCTCCTTTCACGTGAGTGTGCTTCATCATATCACGAGGAATGCCATTAATTTTCAATTTTTCCTTCTCAACAGTTAATACCAAGACGCCGACATTTTGGGTGGGGAACAACAGTGGTGCTATTTTTATCTACACCTTGAGTTTCCCGGCTGCTGAGAAGAGATCAGAAAATGCAGTTTCTGTTAGATTGGGTAAGCTTCGCATGTGTTGAAAAGTTTGGATTGTCTTTACTGACAGTCTAACCTCCTTAAGTCAAATTGAAGGAGCCAGAAAAAAAATCGAGTTAGGGAATCAAGAATTTTGTGGAGGAAGAATAAAAAGAATTACAGGGAATTGTAATGGTGATATTTTAGGCCTTACATTGCTTCATAAAAGATCTGCCAGGATGCTGAATGTGGAGGCAAGGGTTCATTTGCCCAAGTAGTTTTCACTTCCTTTCAAAACGCACGCATGAATTCGCCTTTTTATTTGCATTTTTGTTTCCTGTGTCAATAATATAATCCCCGAAAGCCTCCGAAAAATTCAAATTACTTTAGTTGTATGTTTTTAATGCATTGTTTCTAAGAGAATTCAGACAAGGACTTGAAACAAATTAGGAAAAAGGGAAATATTTGACTTGAGAGATTTGCGTTATTGAGGTTCTTATGTATTCGTTATTTTCAAAAATTAGCCATGTGCATTAACGCTGAATTTAACTGAATTGTTTTTTTTTCTCTCCTCTCGCAACTCAGCAAAAGAAATTCAATTGAAGCACCGAGCTCCGGTCATGTCCGTCTCGGTTCTCGACGGAAATGTTCCGGTCGCCGAGTTTCCGAGCGAGCCTGAGGAGGTGATCAAGCCAGTTGAGCAATCCAAACCGGCTGAAGCCGCAACACCTGTTGCATCTGTTGAAGAATCCAAAGAAGTGAAGGAAGAGAAGGAAAAGGGTGCTGAAACTTCTGCTGAAACCAAAGAAGAGACGAAGAAGGAGGAGAAGAAGGAGGAAAAGCCACCTGCGCCAGTTGTGTCACACTCGAAACCCGCGTCGCATCCTGCTGCACATCCTAAAGTACTCATTTGCTCGGAGGAGCAATTCAAGGTGCCCTTCTGTTCTTCATTTACTCTTGATTCACGGGCGTTTTCTCGCCATTTCTCGATTAATCTTAGACCTTGATGGCATCATTAAGCGTCTCGCTTCGAGTCCACGGCTCATTAAAAATTAAAATGATGCCCTGTGATTTCTTTGCCACTTAAGCTTGATGGATGGTCTTAAAAATATATGGAGTTGACAGCTTGAAAGATTTTTGAATAATCATTCTTTTTTCTTTCTCCTCTGCGAAGATTTTTTCACTGCCGAACTTAAAGCCTCTTGGAAAGTACAAACTCACGGCCCATGAAGGTGCGCGAATTAAGAAGGTGCATTGGGCGAAATTCTCTGCCCCCATCCCTCCGTCGTCACCGTCCAAGACTGAATCGACCAAGAGACACGAAGAAATGTGTCTGATGTGTTTGTCGAACCAGGGAGATGTCTCTGTTTTCACCGTGCCAGATTTACGTCGACAAATGCTCGCAGATTGTGTGAGAAAGGAAGATATCAAGTGAGAAATTATCAGAAATTGTCTTTCTTCAAACAGAATTGTGAAATGCGGCAATTCACGCTCTCCTCAACCCAAAACGGGTTCAGGGATATGCGAACTCATAATTTAGGAATACTTTCCAAAGTAAAATGGAATACTTGAAAAAGGGGGGATCTTTCCATCAACTGAATAACCGCAAATGCTCGACTCCCTGGAGAGAAAGAATTTCCTATTTTTACGCTAGAGAATAATAATTCCATTTTTAAAATAAAGTTTCATGATACCTTTTTTCTTGTAGCGGAATGCTGTCGCTCAGTTTCACGTCGAACGGGGAAGCACTATACTTACAGTCATCCAGCGAGCTGCAAAGAGCAAGTTTGGCTGCCAATCACGCGATCGAGTCTAAATGCGGAGTTTGTCTGTTGCCTGATATGAGGCCGAAAAAGCAAGCGAAGGTTGAGTCTACCAAGACCGATGCTGAGAAAGTAGATGACGCGACGCACAGTGACAAGCACAATCAGTCTACCGGCAATGGTGATGTGAAAAATGAAAACAAAGAGATTGTTACAGAAGAATCGAAACTTGAGACGTCGCAAATGTCGACTGACATCACGATTGATTCCATCAAGGATCATGTTGGGTACGTACAGATAATTTTATTACTGTTTTATCCTTGACTTTTATCTCGAATGAAAATCATACCACTGTGAAGTATTATACATTTTTAAATTGTGTAAATGTCCAGATCAAGTTACCTGCATTAAAAACATGTTATTATTAATTAAAAACATAGAGGCGTAGAAGCTTTTGATAAAATGGTGACGTCAGTTTCTTGGTACTGTATTTGAGGCTTCTGTGTCTCGCTTTCACTACATTTTTCCGCCGCTGAAAATGTTAGCTCTTCCAGAGATTGATTTGATAATTTAGTGGGTAATTATATTTTTAGCTGGCATTTCGATTGATTTTCTGTGCGCACCTTTTTCTCTAGAAACTTGGAGACTAGCATTACCAAAAAGACGGAGATCAAAACCGAATCAATTTCGGAAAAGATTGAGGAAAGCATCACCATGTCAAAAATCACAACAATCAGCTCCGAGACCGTGAAGGTCCCAATCGCCGGAAGTAAGTGCAGTACAGTATTGAGAGAAAACTAATCAATCCGTCATTCCTTACAGTATTTCTTTTTCCTTTTTTTTTGTGTCGTGATTCACAGTGCTGTTGAAGATTGAAGTTCCTATTTATTCTGTATGATTCTAGCTAATCTCTACGATGCACTGCACAGCTTAAAACGCTTTTGAGAAACCGGAAACGCACCTTTTACTGAAAATGTTCTTTCTTTACGTGTCTATCGCTTTGATTCCAGGTGCGTTTCCCCCGAGTTTCTTCTCATCTGATGAGCACACTGTGGTTACCCAGAACTCAAGTGTCACGGTTCTTAATTCTGAGGTTAGCATTCGGCATGCACTAGGAGGGTTTCAGCATGAAATGAAAGCGCCTCGTTTAACTGGGTGGCAAAAAAAATGTACTACCAGTAACCGATTTTTAAATCTTGGAAAAAGTCCTTCTCTTACATTGGAATGGTTTCCGCGTTTGGATTTGAATTCACACTGTCGCGAATCAGAAACGAGCTGTGTGTGTGTGTGCTTCTCAAATGTTAGTAAGAACTGTAGTTGCTAACTTCCTCTTTAACCGTGCTTCCACAAATTTTCATGAACAGCATTAATTTTCTTGATTCTGTTCATGCAACTTACAACGTCGGGGAACTGGAGATGGAATTCATGGGAGGATTTTATTTTTTTAAACTCCATTTATTTGAGAGTACTTTTCGTCTGCGTTAGTTTTTTTGCATAGCAGTCTCCGTCTACAGGGCTGAAAACTCCATTTCTCCGTAAATATTCTGAATTCACGGATAAGATAGCTTTGTTGATTCGTTCCGAATACATTTTATCGATGACACTTATTGTGTTTCTCCGGTAATACTGTATGAACTTTTGGGCGTTCATGGTTCTAAAAATTTCCGGACGCGTTTATCTTATGATGAACGGCGATCCTTCCAGGTTATAATTTCAATGAAGGTGCGTGAGGCTAACGCGATGCTAGTAGATGAATGGGTTAACGATGGGACGGGTGTTATCATTTTCTTTCAAGATCTCATCACGCGGTTGCGAAATAAGAATGGTGTGTAAAAAAAAATAAAAGTTGTGGTTGTGTTGCTACAGGTGTGATATATCCAGTACATTTGTACATCGGTTAACCTTGCGATGATTCGTTTGATATTCGCGTAATAACGCTTTTTTATGTTCGAAAAGCTGCATCGTGTAGACTTGTTGGAAACTAACAACAAAAAATACGTGCTATATTTTGTTAGTACGGAAGGATTTCCCATTCTGAAAAAAAGAAAAACAAAACAAATCGCATGCTTCTGTTATATTTCCAGACTAGAGCGTTGAATTCATCCAGACATCCGATCATGGCTCCCTTGGCCAGCATGGAGGACACAAACACAGTAGAAACACCGGGACAAGACTGATCCATGGATTAATCTGAGGAAAATGATTGCTTTGTAACGAATTGTTGATTTCATCTCCAGACCGGAGGTTCATTTCTCAATTCCGCCTTTCTATAGGAACACGTTCACATGTATCTTGGACAGCCAAGTGAAAAGGTTTGACAGCTGTAAATATCTGCTAAATTGTTGTTTCCTTATTTATAACTTGCTGTCCGTGAGTGGTCGTGAAAGCTTGACATTGGTGGTGTTGTAGGAATGCTTTAATGAGAATTTTTGAATGGCTCAGACCTATATTGGCATTCCAAGTCAGTTGATGGAGTTCTCTTGTGCACTTTTGACACCCCCGTTTTGCTTTTGGATTCGATGGACCCTCGATGTGATGTAAATAGTGTTTGCTGGCCTTGTTTGCTTTATTCTCTTGTCATAAAGTGAGTGAAATCGAGTGAAGATTAGAGACAAAGTTTATTTATGGAAGGCTGAAGAAAAAAGGTGACAAGTAATCAGAAGGTAGCTTATTGCGCGTAGAGCAGCGGTGTTTTTTCTGTGTGAAAGGATTTCGAGTAACTTTCATTTCGCTTTTCCTGACGTTGCTTGGCTTTTGTAAATGTCTTTCCGGATACTCACGGAAGAAAGAAGAAAAGCGGATGAATAATTACTGCGCTGTCATGCCTTGCTTTGGGATTCTTCCTAACGCTGATCCGTCCTTTCAAGGAGTAACTCGTTACAATTTTTTTGGAGGCCTTGTCACGAGGAATGCATTGATCTCTAAATTTGCTTGTCCTCTTCGTCTCCCAGTTGCTATTTTTGTGCGAATTATTTCTACGGTCTGATTGCGGTATTTTTTTTGGTTTCGATGACTGGACTTGCCTTCTTTGTGTGCTGGATTGTGCCGCGGAAAAGTCGTGCGTCCTTCGGAGTTTTGTTTTTATTGTGTAGCAAATACCTGCCCATGCTTTGCTTGTTTGGTGTGCACTTATTTGTGATTAGCAAATTAGGAAGTGCGGGTGTGAGGGATGGGAAAGTTGGTAGATGGTTAATAAATTCCTGGAAATATTTCATTTGTCAGTTCATTTCAATTCGTCCATCTCCTTGTAGGATTGTGGACACACGATATGTTCTGCTTCAGTTGGAAACATGCTCTCATGCGAATATCTACGAACGCTTCAATGAAAATCATGTTTGTCTGAATTCTTCAAGAAATTTTGAACTGCATTGCAGAGAAAAACTTGAACATGTTTGCCCACTGAACTGGCAAAGATCAGGAAGGAAAGCCGTGCTCTGCGATTCCAGAGCCCCCTTTCATCTGGTGGAAAAACAATACTTTATTTCTAAAACCTTGGAATAGGTGTCGCACGAAGTTCGTCATTCTACAAGTACTGTATACGTGGGCAATGCAGAAAGTTCACAACGTCTATATAGAGGAAGTCTTCTGAGGTCCCAAATAAGAACGATAATAATTTGGAACTTTTAAATATGTACAAATGTTTCTCGTGGTGATGCTATTGTTCTGAAGTTCGGAAATTTTGCCGGGCACATTAGAAAGGAGTTTCGTAATAATGTACGACTAACCATAACGAATTTCTCCGGAGAAATTTTAGTTAGTTCTCTGTATAGAGTTAGTTCAAGTGAGGTATTTTAATCATCCTAGCTATTTCTCGCTCTGATAATCATCTGTATACCCGTAACGAAGAATTCTTCATTTTGAAAATTAATGTGCCGACGGATTTCTTTCATGTCCGGCAAGTCCAGCACAGGATGAATTGCGTTGAAAAATTTTCAAAACTCACTTGAATGGGTGTTTTTTCTGCTTTCCATAATTTGATTTGTGCACAGAGAAATCAATGTAAAATTAAAAGATACCCATACATTCGTCTCTGTTTGGTATACAGTACTATTTTCGGTAAGATTAATTCTACAGAACTTTCCTAGCAGAAAATACCGTGATGGTCTACTGGAATGTTTATATTCCAGCAGAATAAACACGGATTGAATGAGTTCGTTATTGACCAGAAAAAAATCATTCGATGATTCTCTCTCTTACAAGAATGCATTTACTGTATTTCGTTTGATTCTTAAAGGTGAACGAGAAGAAAGCGAATGAAGCCACTTATTATTATTCTTGCCTTATGCCTCTTTCCAACAGTATAGTCTACTCTATAATCCATCAGCCCTTAGAGAAAGTTTTCCCTAGTGAGAATAAAGATTTTTCCAGCCAGGCACCTTATGCGACGCGATCGAGCAGCAAATTGGCAAAATCTCCAGTTATAAATCACCTCCCGCTGGCGAAAACCGCACGAAGGAAAGTTATCTTGCCAATTATTTTGTCGCCCTCTTGGACTACGTGAGACTTTCATTCTGCGGTTTTTGTGGTATTGAACCTCGACCTCGCAAAAAATTGGCGTCCCTAAGCTAAAACCACGAATCGCCTCGATTCGTTCAAACATCGATGTACGATCAGCGGTAAAAATGTATAGCATGTCTCGATTTTTTATTCATTTATTGTTCAAAATTCTGAAATGCGTGTTCCGAAGCTTATCTCGTCACCTGTAATAACAGGGGTTCTTGATTTTCGATTTTTAAACTTTTTTGTTTAGCGTTTCAAGCAAAATTAAGGCAGTACGATCGGATGATCCGATGACGGAAAAAATTGCCATATATTCAAAATTTTAAAATTATAGTAGATTAAAAAATTAATCTAAAAAACCACGTTTTTCAAGTACATTGTCATCAGTTTCTAAGCTATCCTGAAAGTTTCAGCTTGCTAGCTAGTCAGGAAGTGAGCGAAATTTGAGTTGCAAAATTTGATCCCGACAAACAAAAGGACAAGAAAGCGAGTTAATAAAAACGTGTTAAAATAATAATGCATTTTAAAGTTACATGACCGAACAGAACATTAGATCATTTGATTGCTCGTAGTCTGCAGATCAACAAAAATGCGGAAGAATAACGGCAGTACAAGATCGATAACTTTCTTCCGGGTTCACAAAAAACAAAAATCCGTTTCATGGAGTTCATCATGCACTCACAACAAAAATCTGCATTTCAGATTTTTAAATATATAGTACTGCATTCGTAGAAGTGAGCAAATGGCAGATAAAATTCTTCAAATTTTTCTGCGCAAACTTCCTTTTCCTGTGGGTTGCGGTTCAAGACCCGTCAACAAAGCTCGTGCTTTCAGCCACATATGTGCCCCATTTCGATTTTTTTCCCGCAATGTTTCGTTTCGGAATTATGGGCAAAATGTAATCTTCGTCTCAGTGACGAAGCAACTTTTGCAGAGCGTATTTGCCGTGCGAATCTTCTCCAAGTCGAGGTATGCGTTGCGCATTTTTGAACATGAATTTTCGAGAAACCTCCGGGCTGAGGAAAATGAGCACGGAAAAGTTCATGCATTCCGCTCATCGTTGAAAAGAAAACAAGCCCTTGTGAAAATATTCGTACATCGTACCGTATATGTCTTTTTCGAATATATGAGTTCACCGTATATAATGGAAGGAAATTCCGAACTTCTTTTCTTTGTGCGCAGCAATTAAAACATCACTTTTACGTTCTACCGCTAAATAAAATACGGTAGATAGTTTAATTCAGAGTCCTCGTTATAAGAAATAACCGATTCGTAAAAATTGCGCTCAAGAGAATTATTGGTATTGGTCAGAATTCATTCTTACAGCTCTATATTTGCAAAAACGGTGTAAAATAACCCTTGTCTTCCTCTTCAGCCAATGACTCATGCATCTTGAAATGCTGCTAAAAGCTGACCATTTCTTAATTTTTTCAAAGTTTATTCCAAAAGAACTGAAAAAATAAGACGAATATTTTCTGATATGCACACGATTTGCTCAAATAAATAGAATTGGAGGAGGAGTTCTTCATCTTGATCTTCGTGTAAATACGGTGTGTCTTTCTTTTTTGATTTAAAAAAAGGTTTCCTATATTTGAAAATAAATTAAAGAGCTTATCTCAGAACTTCTTAAATTAGTGGACATTATTTCTTTTTTTTTGTTGGGGAAAATTGGTTTCTGTTAATTTTTCACTGAAAAAATCGGCGCTCCGAATTCATGGCCAACAGCAGATCAAGAAAATCTGATCTCAACTTCCTGACGAAGCCCTCCGCGAAGTAACGGTGGTTCCGATGAGGGTACCTGGGTTTGTGAAGAATAACCGAAGACCCGACGGGTTCTGGGGTTTGTTTCACTTAATTCAGCAGCAGCGGTGCATTCACAGGATGCCTATATACGAGCTCGCAATTTGGGACGTCGACGGGGGGTGCATTCCGTCCAGATTGCTGATCCTACGCGTTTCTTTTGCGCGAACCCCGGAAAACAATAAAATAAAATTAAATGAAGTAAATAAGTAAAATAAAACGAACGTAGGAAATTGTTGAGATCAGCAAGGGTTCAGCGGGAGAAAAAAAATAATCCAGGTGATCGACTCCTCCGACCGAAACCCGGTTGATTTTTAAATCTAACTATATTACGCACAAATGGGTACCCAGGATAATGAACGCTTTGCATAGTAGCCTTTCTGCAGAACGAAGTGTCGGACGATGTTTTGGATGCTTTTATATATGACAGAGGGACTGTAGAAAAATTGTTCATTCATGTAAAATCAAGGTTCTTATGAATGGAAATGAAGCTTTTCTTTTCCATGTTCCTGAACATTCTTACTGTGATTTTTAAATAGCGGATTATATATATTTTGAAGATTTAAAGATTACGACGAAAACATTTACAAAATATTGCCTAGTGCGTCGAGAGCCTTTGAAGATCTGGAACCCGTCAGCTATTTTATACCGTTTCTCAATTATACTGTCCTCGGTTATTGAACTTACCATCATTATGGAACGGATTAAGTCCATTAAGCGAGGCACCACTTCTTGCAAAAAAATTTCGAAGGTAGCTTAGGAAAAATGCGAAATCGGGAAATTAAGAGCAATTCGCAACTTACAAATCGTTTAACTGACGTTCATAATGAAAACTTATGAAATTCTAAAACAACGATTTTTTTCGCAAAATGTTTCCACGAACAAGCACATCTGAATCAAGATTTTTGATGAACTGCATTCATCGTAAAAAAAAATAAGAGACTTCTGAAAGAAAGCATTTATTGTGCTGGTACTTCCGGACTTGGGGTAAGTGAAAACGCTCCCTCAGGACATCCGGCTCTTTGCCTATATGTGCTTGTTTTCCCTGAATTTTTCTACGTTTTCGAGTGCAACCAGGTCTTTTGTTATTTTAGAAAAGATACGGTAGTACAGTACCTTCTTGAATTCTGCAAAGGGAAGTTCATTTTACATTTCGCGAACATTCAACCTGTTATTCATTAAAAAAAGTAAGCTACAAATGATAGTAATTTATTCTTTGTTTTATTTCGACAATTCAAGAACTATTCTGATTTCATGTCCACACGCATGCGTACGTTGGTCAAATATTTTTAGTACAGTGCTATATTTCTTTTGAGATAAATCCCAGGTAATCCGAAGATTTTCTCCTTATTTGAACATTGCGACAATTTGAGGCAAAAATAATGCGAGAATAGTCGGCTAAAACAATCATGGAATTTCTCGATCAGAACTGTATTCATCGATTGCTTCACCATAAGTATGTTTGAGTTCCCGAATTTCTGCACAGAAGTAATTGTTTTTGGTGCAATGCCCCTTAGTCTTGAGCTTAAAAGAAAAAGTCAATTTAGAGCATGACCAAAACATGTACTAAATTTTTAAAATTAAAACGGTCTTGTAAGCCGAACAAAGGATACATTTCCAGAAATGGTATCGAAGGCTTGCTTCAACAAGACCGCGATTCGATTACTATTATTTTTTGGAATAAAATATGGTTTGATCAAGAGAAAAATCCATTTATTCTCTAGATTGACAGAAATGAATTTCACGAAAAGGCAATCGGCTTCTCGAACACATTCGCACAAGTGGGTCAATTCGACGTCACCCGTTTCTCCGAACCTATTTCGCTTTGTTCGTGCTGGTTGCACGTATAGCAGAAATGGCCTCTCGTGTTTCATTTTTGCATTTCGTTACCTTCTCTTCTGCAGTTTAGCAACTCGCTCCCCCCTATTTTTCCGTCATGCCAAAATTGGCGCAGCAAATATTGCCTTTGGGCGTCGACTGCGTCGCGACTGGAGTCGCCGACGTGGCGAGTTCCACCTGCTCGAATTACACCACGTAGAAATTTCTGATCTTGTCGACAATATTATCCTTAATTTTTTTNTTTAATTCAGAGTCCTCGTTATAAGAAATAACCGATTCGTAAAAATTGCGCTCAAGAGAATTATTGGTATTGGTCAGAATTCATTCTTACAGCTCTATATTTGCAAAAACGGTGTAAAATAACCCTTGTCTTCCTCTTCAGCCAATGACTCATGCATCTTGAAATGCTGCTAAAAGCTGACCATTTCTTAATTTTTTCAAAGTTTATTCCAAAAGAACTGAAAAAATAAGACGAATATTTTCTGATATGCACACGATTTGCTCAAATAAATAGAATTGGAGGAGGAGTTCTTCATCTTGATCTTCGTGTAAATACGGTGTGTCTTTCTTTTTTGATTTAAAAAAAGGTTTCCTATATTTGAAAATAAATTAAAGAGCTTATCTCAGAACTTCTTAAATTAGTGGACATTATTTCTTTTTTTTTGTTGGGGAAAATTGGTTTCTGTTAATTTTTCACTGAAAAAATCGGCGCTCCGAATTCATGGCCAACAGCAGATCAAGAAAATCTGATCTCAACTTCCTGACGAAGCCCTCCGCGAAGTAACGGTGGTTCCGATGAGGGTACCTGGGTTTGTGAAGAATAACCGAAGACCCGACGGGTTCTGGGGTTTGTTTCACTTAATTCAGCAGCAGCGGCGCATTCACAGGATGCCTATATACGAGCTCGCAATTTGGGACGTCGACGGGGGGTGCATTCCGTCCAGATTGCTGATCCTACGCGTTTCTTTTGCGCGAACCCCGGAAAACAATAAAATCAAATCAAACGAAGTAAATAAGTAAAATAAAACGAACGTAGGAAATTGTTGAGATCAGCAAGCGTTCAGCGGGAGAAAAAAAAATCTAGGTGATCGACTCCTCCGACCGAAACCCGGTTGATTTTTAAATCTAACTATATTACGCACAAATGGGTGCCCCGGATGATAAACGCTTTGCATAGTAGCCTTTCTGCAGAACGAAGTGTCGCACGATTTTTTTTATGCTTATATAGGACAGAGGGACTGTGCAAAAATTGTTCATTCATGTAAAATCAAGGTTCTTATGAATGGAAATGAAGCTTTTCTTTTCCATGTTCCTGAACATTCTTACTGTGATTTTTAAATAGCGGATTATATATATTTTGAAGATTTAAAGATTACGACGAAAACATTTACAAAATATTGCCCATTGCGTCGAGAGCCTTATGAAGATCTGGAACCCGTAAGCCATTTTATACCGTTTCTCAATTATACTGTCCTCGGTTATTGAACTTACCATCATTATGGAACGGATTAAGTCCATTAAGCGAGGCACCACTTCTTGCAAAAAAGTTTCGAAGGTACCTTAGGAAAAACGCGAAATCGAAAAATTAAGAGCGATTCGCAACTTGCAAATCGTTTAACTGACGTTCATAACGAAAACTTATGAAATTCTAAAACAACGACTTTTTTCGCAAAATGTTTCCACGAACAAGCACATCTGAATCAAGATTTTTGATAAACTGCATTCATAGTAAAAAAAAAGAGACTTCTGAAAGAAAGCATTTATTGTGCTGGTTCTTCCGGACTTGGGGTAAGTGAACAAACGCTCCCTCAGGACATCCGGCTATTTTCCCTATGTGCATGTTTTCCCTGAATTTTTCTACGTTTTCGAGTGCAACCAGGTCTTTTGTTATTTTAGAAAAGATACGGTAGTACAGTACCTCCTTGAATTCTGCAAAGGGAAGTTCATTCTACATTTCGCGAAAATTCAACCTGTTATTCATTAAAAAAAGTAAGCTACAAATGATAGTAATTTATTCTTTGTTTTATTTCGACAATTCAAGAACTATTCTGATTTCATGTCCACACGCATGCGTACGTTGGTCAAGTATTTTTAGTACAGTGCTATATTTCTTTTGAGATAAATCCCAGGTAATCCGAAGATTTTCTCCATATTTGAACATTGCGACAATTTGAGGCAAAAATAATGCGAGAATAGTCGGCTAAAACAATCATGGAATTTCTCGATCAGAACTGTATTCATCGATTGCTTCACCATAAGTATGTTTGAGTAGCCGAATTTCTGCACAGAAGTAATTGTTTTTGGTGCAATGCCCCTTAGTCTTACGCTTGAAAGAAAAAGTCAATTTAGAGCATGACCAAAACATTTAATACATTTTTAAAATTAAAACGGTCTTGTAAGCCGAACAAAGGATACATTTCCAGAAATGGTATCGAAGGCTTGCTTCAACAAGACCGCGATTGGATTACTGTTATTTTTTGGAATAAAATATGGTTTCATCAAGAGAAAAATCCATTTATTCTCTAGATTGACAGAAATGAATTTCACGAAAAGGCAATCGGCTTCTCGAAGACATTCGCACAAGTGGGTCAATTCGACGTCACCCGTTTCTCCGAACCTATTTCGCTTTGTTCGTGCTGGTTGCACGTATAGCAGAAATGGCCTCTCGTGTTTCATTTTTGCATTTCGTTACCTTCTCAACATTCGCACAAGTGGGTCAATTCGACGTCACCCGTTTCTCCGAACCTATTTCGCTTTGTTCGTGCTGGTTGCACGTATAGCAGAAATGGCCTCTCGTGTTTCATTTTTGCATTTCGTTACCTTCTCTTCTGCAGTTTAGCAACTCGCTCCCCCCTATTTTTCCGTCATGCCAAAATTGGCGCTCGTTTATAACGGAAACCCGCAGCTGACGCAGCGCTGACCTCAGCGGCTGCACCGCTCAAGGTGGACGAGCTTAATGTGGTGCATCTTTAAAGACTAGAACAGCTGTTATAATAGGAATTAAAAAAATCATAAATAATAGCCAACAAAATATAGGTCGCACTTTTTGTATGAGAAGTACTCCATCGTTTTTGCATGTCATAAATTCAGCAAAATTTGCCTCAAAATAGGTGACATATTTTCATAAGATCCAATTTATTCAGAAAAAAAGAAGTGTATTGATTTTACCTGTACTGTATTTCAAAATAATGTGCAATTAAAAATGGTTACAATATTAAGTGTTTCGCCAGAAAATTGAAGTAAGGGTATGCTTAATCGAGTTTCTCAAAAGATTTACCGAAATGATTGAATAACTCAGAAGACATCATGAAGTTCATCCGATCATTGAAGATGCCTTCAAATAAAAGACGACAAATGTTAAAAATGTCTTGTAAATAATTAATTGCATACGTAAATACGCTGGATCATTTCAAATCTGATCATCTTTATTCGAAGAAAGGCTGCATAACTGTATAAAAGCATCTTCTTGAATTTTCTTAAAATCATTTCGTAGGAAGGAAACATAAATTTGAAACATTATAGTGCTTGCGTGTGTCAGCTTCATTAAAAACATTAATCTTATGGTAGAGCTTTTTTATAGTATATAAATCATTTATCGTTTTTACTTATTGGAACATTATATTGGTCAGAAGGAATCGTGAACGTTACTGGCGAATGTCAGACACCATCAAATAAAAGTCGCTCCCGGATTTTAAGCCAACTTCGAAAATTGCGTATCACGATTTCAAAATTCATCTATACAAGAAACACTGAATATCAGCGATAGAATGCAGGCAGTTTTCATTTTTCCTCACTGCGGTAACCAGCAGTACCAACCACGCAATAAAAATCAATGTTACTGGAAAAGCAATAATTTAACAGATAATACTGTACTCATAGATCAAATAATGTACAGTTTCGGCAAAATATCGCTGTATATTTTGGGAAGCAAATATTGATGACCGAAATATTTCTCAAACCGTTCAAGCAATATTTTTACGAGAAAAGAGGTTCTTCAAAAAATTTAAAGGCTAATAGGCAGTATTTCTATGTGAAATAATTGTTCCTGCTTTCAAGCATTGATTTACTGTACCATACTTCAAATGCCTTCATGGATTTTGAACATGAATACTGTAAGGTTTTATAAGTAAGAATTAGATTAATCAAGCCTTACACCTTGATTGTAGCTTTTAGCAGAGTTTTCAGAATTTAGAGTTTTCAAATGGAGGATAAATAAATCAGAACATGGCAATTGGCCGGGCGCGAACCGACCGGGATTTCTCCCTACTAGCGCAGACCTTTCTTTGATACACACACACACACACACNCTATTTCGCTTTGTTCGTGCTGGTTGCACGTATAGCAGAAATGGCCTCTCGTGTTTCATTTTTGCATTTCGTTACCTTCTCTTCTGCAGTTTAGCAACTCGCTCCCCCCTATTTTTCCGTCATGCCAAAATTGGCGCAGCAAATATTGCCTTTGGGCGTCGACTGCGTCGCGACTGGAGTCGCCGACGTGGCGAGTTCCACCTGCTCGAATTACACCACGTAGAAATTTCTGATCTTGTCGACAATATTATCCTTAATTTTTTTCATAAATAATAGCCAACAAAATATAGGACGCAATTTTTTTAAATAAGGAGTACTCCATCGTTTTGCATGTTATAAATTCAGCAAAATTTGCCTCAAAACATGTGACATATTTTCATAAGATCCAATTTCTTCAGAAACAAAGAAGTGTATTGATTTTACCTGTACTGTATTTCAAAATAATGTGCAATTAAAAATGGTTACAATATTAAGTGTTTCGCCAGAAAATTTAAGTAAGGGTATGCTTAATCGAGTTTCTCAAAAGATTTACCGAAATGATTGAATAACTCAGAAGACATCATGAAGTTCATCCGATCATTGAAGATGCCTTCAAATAAAAGACGACAAATGTTTAAAATGTCTTGTAAATAATTAATTGTGCACGTAAATACGCTGGATCATTTCAAATCTGATCATCTTTATTCCACGAAAGGCTGCGTAACTGTATAAAAAGCATCTTCTTGAATTTTCTTAAAATTATTTCGTAGGTAGGAAACATAAATTTGAAACATTATAGTGCCTGCGTGTGTAAGCTTCATTAAAAACATTAATCTTATGGTGGAGCTTTTTTATAGTATATAAATCATTTATCGTTTTTACTTGGAACATTATATTGGTCAGAAGGAATCGTGAACGTTACTGGCGAATGTCAGACACCATCAAATAAAAGTCGCTCCCAGATTTTAAGCCAACTTTGAAAATTGCGCATCACTATTTCAAAATTCATTTATACAAGAAACGCTGAATATCAGCGATAGAATGCAGACAGTTTTAATTTTTCCTCACTGCGGTAACCAGCAGTACCAACCACGCAATAAAAATCAATGTTACTGGAGAAGCAATAATTCAACAGAAAAATACTCAAAGACCAAATAATGTAAAGTATGTTTCGGCAAAATATCGCTGTATATGGTGGGAAGCAAAAATTTATAAACGAAATATTTCTCAAACCGTTCAAGCAATATGTTTACGAGAAAAGAGGTTCTTCAAAAAATTTAAAGGCTAATAGGCAGTATTTCTATGTGAAATAATTGTTCCTGCTTTCAAGCATTGATGTACTGTACCATACTTCAAAAATGCCTTCATGGATTTTGAACATGAATACTGCAAGCGTTTTGCCTGAAGATTCTGAACGCACAAACAATTTGAAACTTTTATCGCACGATTCGGGATTCTATATAAAGTTGAATTTTAGCAAGCGTTCTTTTCGGTTGTTGCGGGATTAGCAACTCCAGAGTTTGACAGATGAACAGAGCAAATGTCTGCTTTTGGGCTCGTGGGGCGGATTTCCCCTCGAATAAATTTTATTTTTATGCTTTCCGAAAACGTATCGAACTCATGGTTGAACCCGAGGGGGGTTTTCTTTACAAGTTTCGATGATTGTAAAACCCTCTCGGGGGGCAGACGGAAGCCACAGCACTGCATTAAACGCATGCGATTCCCCGCAGCCAAGTTGTCCCAGCGGGCAAGGTAATACCAACAGAAAGATTTCCTTTAATAGCGAGGCGTAAAAACTTGAAGAGGATTTTTGAAGGGATAAAAATTGCTGGGCACAACCCATTCCGTAACGAAGCCCATCAACCGTTCAAGAACGAAAGTCGAACGAGTTGGCAGCGATTCTGGCATTTCAAAACGCAGAAACGAATCCGTAGCAGTAAATACAATTTATTATTTCTTCATGGATTTTCTCAAACTTTTTAAAAGTTACTGGCAAATTTATTGATTGGGACTAGAAAAGACTGTCAAATCATGTTCAAAAACTTATTTTTGGTCCGCATACACACAGTGATAACGAAAGACCCGCGCAATGAAAAATTCCCATGAAGAAATTTAAAAGGAAAGAGTGACTCACTTACTATTAACGGAATTTTTCACGTAACTATTTTTTATGGTCCAAAAATGCTCAATTTTCAACAATTTTTCCACAAAAACTTCGGAATTTGTTTTAAAAAATTGAGGAAAATAAGCAAAGAGAATATTTTTGCCCTTTCTTGCATTCTGTAATTTAATCAACCCAGAAAGATTTCGCAAAAATTCATCTGCAAATTTTATATTTAAAGATTTCAAAATCTTAATTTGATGCAAATAAAACTAGAAAAATGGACAGCTTTTTTTTGGCTCATTGTGGATTTCGAGCGAGTGCCTGGAATAAAGTAAATCATTCACAATAAACAGCCTTAAATAAATTGCGTTTCGCAGTAGGAAAATTCCGCATAACAAAACAACCTATAAATGGATTAGTTTCATTATGTGGGGACTCACTGTAAAACGAGTTTGTTGTAATGAGATTCCATGAAGAACACTTTGAACCTGTGACCTGTAAAATAGTGAGGACGATACGGGTTCACGAGGCAACAGGATAAAAGTAAAAACACTATAATTGAAGACAAGAAACAGCGAAGAATTCCGTGCAACTAGAATCAACACACCATAACGACTGCAAATACTCTTGCAGCACCGCAAAAAAAAAATCAACAAATTTGCACGACCCCCGTCGCTCGGCGAAGCAAGATTTTAGCGCGATGATAACCTCGTATATATATACAGGAAATCCCGGACTCGATCTCGAGAAAACCTGCTTTCGGAAGGAAATTATTTTTCTCTGAGAAGGAAAGAAATGAATGTGACATTTAGGAATGGAGAGAAATCATTTTCGAGACAGATAAATTCAGGATGGATTGAAAGCAGGGTGGCCTCGACCGTGA
>CAJPEX010002307.1:3603-39190 GCA_905338405.1 Notodromas monacha
TGTGACTGTACTTGTACAAATTCTGTATACTGTGATATTTCTTGTGGGGCAAAAAGAAAGGTCTGCGCTAGTGGGAGAAATCCCGGTCGGTTCGCGCCCGGCCAATTGCTGTGTTCTGATTTAATTAATCAAAAGTCAAAATTCTTTTACTCTGCCAAAAATTCAAGGTGTAAGGCTTGATAAAAACCTATTTCTACTTGTAAAACCTTACAGAAATTTCCATAAAAATTCATATATGATCTTAGAATCTGCGAGTTTCTCAATTATCTCATAATTATCCATAAATGGGGATTAACTAATTGATACTTTCTAAAAGTACCTGCTGACAATCAATTCTGGATTTTCAAAGAGATCAGCTTATTTCCTTATGGTTTTCCTTTTAGAAAATAGGAATTCACGCAAAAATAACTGTCACCAATAATTAAGTGATTATTTATTTCCTCTCTGGGAAAATTCGTCCACTTTTCGGACTGTCGTCAATATTGTTTCTCTGCAACTTTTTTTCAGTAAATTTCCATGACCTTATATATCTGCGTTATAATGCTGTTTTATATACCGAATCGTCGAAGAATTAATATGACCAGAATGAAGAGCTCTTAAACACCTGTGATGATCCGCTGATGATACAATCACCATCAGTGGTTTCACAGCTCACTCTTAATTTCCTCATTGGGAGTTTCAAGTTGGGACTGCTGTAAACATCTTTTGTGAAAAGATTGGACCATGTAATAAACCAGTGTTCCCCAATTTTTTGTGCCCATGGGCCATCAAATTTCCATAAAAATTTTGGTGGACCAGCAAATTCCCAGAACATTGTCTGTGGACCAGCAAAGTTTCATAAAATGTTTATAGACTGGAAAAATATTTGCTCGATGGACTTTATGGCAGGTAATTTCTGCTTCTTGCAAAAATTAAGTTAAGTACCTACGAAGCCACTATAGCTGAATGTCATCCAGAACTCGGAAAGGAGAAAATTAAAATAATTTATTTCATCAGGTAAAAATGTTTCTGAACCAGCGTTATTCGGATAAAAGCCAAATTTCATGTTTCATCAAATGCTTTCAACTGCCTGTCTTTCCAAAGTTTTAGATGATGATAACAGAGTTCATTGCTACTTTTAATATTGAGATCAAAATTCGCCATGGACAAGCAAAAAAAAATTTCTACAGACCACCAGTCGGGGAACACTGTGATAAACCATTTGTTGAAATAAAGTTTAGGCTTGCATTTTTTTTATGAGGCAACATGAACTGTGTGATACTGAAATACTGTATAACCTATCAATGGTTTCGGAACACTCGCATTTAAGCACCCCTAGATGATATGAAAGCACACCGGATGATGATGAGATTCCTTTCCGCATTCCGCGCATCAATCACAGGGTTTCTGGGCCGAGACGATTCCGTGATCCCTGGCAACTTCGGAATGAAGGATATCGTGATGGCTCTGAAATGGGTGAACAGGATGCGACAAAGTTGGGATTTTTCTGGGGTTTGAGGTATTTCAGTTTGACCAAAGGTTCTCTGATATGCCCCCACAGGTTGGGAAAAATTAAGCTATGGGAAAAATCCAGGGGGAGAGAAAATCCCATTGTCTCAAGAAATCCCACATGATAATCAAATCCAAACGAATGCATTAAAAAATGCCACTCAGTGATGAATTTTTGAAACAACATTTTCTGCAGGATCATTAAAAATTTTGGAATTTTTTCCTACCTTGGTTAAAAACTTAGTTTATTTTGCAGTGTGCTCATGGGCACACAAATTTACAATAATATCCCCACTTTGCAACACAAGGGTTACAATAAATAGAGGAATATGATCATTTTTAAAGGACCTTCGAATGTATTTTTTGGGGGAAAATGGATTGCATTTTATGTTATCTCTAAATATATATATCACTCAGGTGTCGACTTTGGGAAATTCTGAGGGACTTCTTCCAGTGATCTTCTTTGTCCATGGAGGAGGTTTCTGGACAGGATCGGAAACACTTCCTTTCGTGTACAGACCCGAGACATTCACGGATAAAGGAGCTATTTTTGTCAATTTCAATTTCCGCCTCGGAACACTTGGTAAGAACTTCTCAACTATAGAAGCAATACGACTTCATTTAGTTTAGAGGGTTGATAAATTAGAAAAAAATAGATAGACGGAAATACAACTCGCTGCACGTCAATGATGAATCTATAGTATTCAAGATTATAAAACCCCTTTAATTGAGACAACTCCTGCAATATTGTTTTTACTTTAACGTGAAGCATAAATTTTCTGGTCTTATTTGCATGTTTATGATCAATATGCGCATTTAAGAAAGTAACTTCACATTCAGAGAAAGCTGCCACGTCTGTTTCCTTATTGATGGGAATATTTAATCGGCTCGCAAATTTCAGATTTAAATAACTTCTTCTATCTTCAAAATAATACAGTCGAACCTACTCAAGTTGAACTTCAAGGGACTACAGTATAGCAAGAAAATCAAATTGGAAAGGTCAGTCGGTGAACTTGCTCTACAACAAAATCCAAATTTCCAGAGGAAAAAAATTCTTTGTAGCCACAATTTTGTTACGGAGAAACCCTCTAAAACATGGGGGAAAAACTCAGGAAAAAAAATCGTGAAACAGAGAAAATTTTTGCAGAGGGAGTTCACCTTCATTTTTGGTAGAATGATAAATAGAAATAAATGAAGGAAACTAAAATATTCGATCCCTTTGGCCTCAACCTGCAGAATGAACGAGTTATTCACAGGGGGTTCTGAACTTTCAGGTGAGTGTTAATTTGCTCAATTAGTCACTCAAATCCCTTTGAACAGCATTAATTTGATCACATGTTAATCGTGTTTTTCTTTCCTTTTTAACCATAATAATACACCAAAGACCTCCAGAAATTTGATTAATGCGGTTTGAGGGGGAATAAAGTCTTTTAGCTATATAAGAAGGTTGATTACATATTCTTTTTAGTAGCGGAATTCAGTCTCAGGGTCTGAACAAGTTTGAAAGTTAATTATGAATGAATGAACAGAAAACTTTATTTGCCGCTTTTCAGCGTAAAAAAACCTCAATGCCAATTTAGTGTCTTTTAACTCCAATTTACTTAGAACATTACATAATGTTATTAATCGGGAATGTCCTACATTGAAGTTAATTATCAACTTCCTACTTTAAGGTTCCCTGCAAGCATTTATTTTATGATGCCTGAATGAAAGCAGTGAATGGAGAATCAGTCTTGTATTCAGCAGAATTTAATTTTCCTGATGACCCAATTCAAATTGCCTCCAATGTTTGAAAACAAATAAACGATCAAATCATAAGCTCTTTGTTATTAAAATAGTTTTTTTCATCGATTAGATCACCTGTTTTTCAGGCAAAAATTTTTCCCTCAACGGGTACAGATATATTAAAGCTATAAAATCAGGAATATATTTTTTTCATCACCGTGTACAGTATACTTCGCCCAGCGGTTTTGTGGGTTCCTACATGGATTTTTTCGACTTTCCAGATTCCATGGAAAGTCATCAGACATACGAAGAATACACGTATTTACTTTTTGAAATGTTGTTTGCGCTTGAAAAAGGGTTTGCAGAGCTTCTCGAACCTGAAGGCTTCTCGCATGCATCGTTGCTGGAAATGTGTGTTTATTCGACGTCAGCATGAAAAATGAAAAGAAAGGTCAAGATGAAATATGTTTAAGCTTTAAAAGGAAGAAGGAAGCTTTTATGATCCTACATTGAAGTAGGCAAAGAGCGACAACTGCAAAAGATTGACATATTCTGAACATTTTCGAAGAAAATACGCTACATAAAAACATAAGCATGATTGGACAAAATAAATACATAGATCCGCGATGGTTCTTGAAATTTCCATAAAAAATTTCATATATGATCTTAGAATCTGCGAGTTTCTCAATTATCTCATAATTATACATAAATAGGGATTAACTAATTGATACTTTCTAAAAGTACCTGCTGGCAATCAATTCTGGATTTTCAAAGAGATCAGCTTATTATCTTATTGAATCAGGGGTTCCTTGTTAAAAATAGCTAGGACTTCATGCAATGATAACTGTCCCCAGTAATTAAGTGATTTTTTATTTCATCTCTGGGAAAATTCGTCCACCTTTCGCCTTCGTCAATATTATTTTTGTGAAACTTTTTTTCAGTAAATTTCCATGACCTTATATAACTGCGTTATAATGCTGTTGTATATTCCGAAGCGTCAAAGAATGAATATGGCCATAATTAACTGATTGTAAACACCTGTGATGATCCGCTGATGATACAATCACCATCATCAGCGGTTTCACAGGTTTCTTTTAATTTATTCATTACAACTTTCAAGTTGGGACTGCTGTATATGTCCCCTTTTATAAATTTTTCCTGGAAAGATTGGACCATGTAATAAAACAGTGTTCCCCAACCTTTTTGTTCCCGTGGACCATCAAATTTCCATAAATTTTTTGGTGGACCAGCAAATTCCCATAAAATTGTCTGTGGACTGGCAAAGTTTCATAAAATTTTTACAGACTGGAAAAATGTTTGCTTTATGGACTTTATAGCAAGTACAGTATATAAAAGTTTTTGCTTCTTGCAAAAATTAAGTTAAATACGTATGAAGCAACTATAGCTGAACGTCATCCAAAACTTGGAAAGGAGAAAATTAAAATAATGTATTTCATCAGGTAAAAATGTGTCTGAACCAGCATTATTAGGATAAAAGCCAACTTTCATGTTTCATCAAATGCTTTCAACTGCCTGTCTTTCCAAAGTTTTAGATGATGATAACAGAGTTCATTGCTAATTTTAATAACTGTATTATGATGAAAATTTGCCGTGGACCAGCAAAAAAATGTTCTACAGACCACCAATTGGGGAACACTGTAATAAACCATTTGTTGAAATTAAGTTTAGGCTTGCATTTTTTTATGAGGTAACACCAACTGTGTGATACTGAAATGTAACCTATCAATGGTTTCGGAACACTCGCATGAAAGCACCCCGAGATGATATGAAAGCACACCGGATGATGATGATGAGATTCCTTTCCGCATTCCGCGCATCAATCACAGGGTTTCTGGGCCGAGACGATTCCGTGATCCCTGGCAACTTCGGAATGAAGGATATCGTGATGGCTCTGAAATGGGTGAACAGGAATATCAGGAACTTCGGGGGAGATCCTGCCAGAATCACTCTTTTCGGACATAGCACGGGGGCCATGACAGTTCACGGATTAGTGCTTTCACCAATGACCAAAGGTATACTGTACTGTGCAGTGCTGAGTGCAATAGAACCCCCATGATATTCATGGTTCTACCAACGGCGAATGTTGGCAGAAAACTGTTTTATTTTCTTTTATTTTAAGCCTAGCCATTTACAGTGAAATATCATTACAACAAGTAATATTAATTGTTTTCAGTATAAAAAATTCTCAAGTCCCAACAGAATCCTCAAAATGAACATGTCAAAACAATTTCACAATAAGAAACTTTATGAAAAATGTTCAATGGATTCCCCAGATAAGAAATTTTGTGACTATAATAATGTTTCTGGTAGTGCTGTTGAGAGCTTGGGAGGGTCTTCCTATTCTAGTGATTATTTCAAGGATATCAGATAAATTTAGCATGTTCTTCATATTCATTAAAATTCACTGCAAAAACTTTGTAATTGCTGTATTTACTCAAGTACTATGCGCACCTTTTTTCTCAAATTTCAGAAAAAAAAGGGGTGCGCGTCATATAAGCAGGTACAAATTTTTGGAGAATTTTTTGAAAGTTCTATGTGCATTATACTTAATCATAATGGAGAAATTTGGAAAAAAGTGGCAAGAAAACTTTTTTTTTACTGAAAAAGTTGAAAATTGGTCAGATTTTTGTTAAATTCTAGTCTAAAGTCAAACTTTTTGTTTTTATTTTCAAAATTTTGTGGTTTTAGATTTACTAAAAATTGGGGTGTGGGTCATACTCCAGGATACAATTTTAGCCAAATTTCCAACTGAAAAAAGCCTGCTGTGCGTGCCTTACTTGAGGGCGCAGGGTACTCGAGTAAATACGGTATATTGCATTGTGCATGTTTATGATTTTAAATTATACATGGGCTTCATTTAAAAGAAAAAAGCAACCTATAGCCAGCAGGAGCAGCATAATTGGTGTTTGATAGCTGCACCTCTTTGAACCTTTGAATGACACAAAATATATTTATTTCATTTGCAATTAGGTCTCAAACTCAGAAGCATTCTGAACATAGTAAAAAATTTGTCAAATATGCACTTGTTTGTGTGTCAGAAAATTTCAATCAGCTATCAAAGAAGTTCATCAATGAAGTTACATGAAAGTGGTTTTTGCATCAAGTTCTTATACAGCGCTGGGCAATATAGTTTTTGGCCCTGTTGGCAGAAACTCAATCTACTTTTTTTAAAAACAAATTTATATTTTTGATGGCTTGCTGCATTTGATCTCCTGAATTATATTGATGAAAGGTTCACTTATAAAGTCAGCAACTTGCTATTTTTCATCCAAATGAATTGCTCATGGGAAAGCAAACACAGAAAACCCTCTTAACCATATTAATTTTCTGGCTCTGAGCAGCTAAAATACTGGGAACTGGTATTGAATGTGGGATTTAATTATCTTTCTGATATTTCCCAAGGCCTGTTTGGTGCTGCCATCATGCTTAGTGGCACATTGATGAGCTGGGCACACAGACCTCAGGGAAAGCCAGTTGCTGATGCAATAGCAGCTTATGTCAACTGTCCTACCCAGGAAGAAAACTTTTTTGTACTGAAAAAGTTGAAAATTGGTCAGATTTTTGTTAAATTCATGTCTAAAGTCAAACTTTTTGTTTCTATTTTCAAAATTTTGTGGTTTTAGATTTACTAAAAATTGGGGTGCAAGTCATACTCCAGGATACAATTTTAGCCAAATTTCCAACTGAAAAAAGCCTGTGCATGCCTTACTTGAGGGCGCATGGTACTCAAGTAAATACGGCATATTGCATTGTGCATGTTTATGATTTTCAATTATACATGGGCTTCATTTAAAAGAAAAAAGCAACCTATAGCCAGCAGCAGCAGCATAATTGGTGTTTGATAGCTGCACCTCTTTGAACCTTTGAATGACACAAAATACATTTATTTCCTTTGCAATAAGTTCTAAAACTCAGAAGCATTCTGAACATAGTGAAAAATCTGTCAGATATGCACTTGTTTGTGTGTCAGAATATTTCAATCAGCTATCAAAGAAAGGAGTTCATCAATGAAGTTATATGAAAGTGGTTTTTGCATCAAGTTCTCATACAGCGCTGATGTTCTCTGGGCAATATAGTTTTTGGCCTTGTTGGCAGAAACTCAATCTACTTTTTTTTTAACAAATTTATATTTTTTAAGACTTGCTGCATTTGATCTCCTGAATTATATTGATGAAAGGTTCACTTATAAAGTCAGCAACTTGCTATTTTTCATCCAAGTGAATTGCTCATGGGAAAGCAAACACAGAAAACCTTCTTAACCAAATTAATTTTCTGGCTCTGAGCAGCTAAAATACTGGGAACTGGTATTTAATGTGGGATTTAATTATCTTTTCCTATAAAGGGTTCCGGACAAACCACGACGGTAGTACGAATCACCGTGTAACTACTCGACCCGTGTGTCTGGAGTCCCTTTCGGTCAACGACTACGTTATCGTCGAATACAGTTGACAGGATGGGTCCATTCATCAGCCATGTTGACATGCCTGAGGAAACGACCAGCAAAGCATCTCATGAAAGCCATCAGCACATTTTTTGTGAGTAATATTGATTATTTACAGTCAAACCCCTGTGCGTCAATCTTTGAGGGACCAGCAAGAAAAATTGAGTTGAAGAAACAAGAATCTTAGTTGGAAAAAAGAAAGAAGAATTACTGTGAGAATTTTAATTGGTGATGTGATGGGCCATAAATTGCTTCTTAACAATTTACAATCAAGCCTCTATATGTGTCAAACTTTAAGGGACCACCAAAGAAAGTTGAGTTAGGCAAACAAGCATATTGGTTGGGGAAAAGAAAGAAAAAATAGCAGAAAGAAACTGTGATTGGTGATATCCTGGATTGTAAATTACTTCTTTAATGAATTGACAGGAAATGATATATTTGGAGACAATTGTTCATTTACAAAATTAGTCTTTTCTTCCATCTTTCAAAACACAACATTTTAACCCTTGTGTGGCAAAGGTGTGATATTATTGAAAACTTTTGTTTCACTGAATACTGGAAATTTAAAAAATCCTACTTTTGCACCAAGGACTAAGTTGGGGAAAAGGCCCAATATTTTTTTAATCTTGCAGAAAATTTTGAATGAAAAATAAATAAATCCCTCACTGGTATTTTTTTTTGCATTCCTGGCATAGGATTAGCATAGAAGATTCCTGAAAACAATAGAAAATTTGCCTCCCAGATTTTCCCAACTTTGGCCTTCTCAACCGGGGAGCATTTCAGTTACCTTGGGTCAAACTGGAATTCCCCCCCCCCCCCAAATACCCCAACTCCACCATGCAATTGAAAGGAACCCTCCACTACCTGAGGGTTACATTTGTTATTGCTAAACTTTTTCCAGCATCAATAAAATTATAGTCATAACATAAGGCATCCAGAAAATTTAATTTATGGAGGTTTGAGTGAATGAGGAAAGCCTTTGAGTTAGTGAAGTTTTCAATGCATTTTTCTGAGGAATTTTTTCCAGGGACTTTAAAAAATTTTGAAATAGTGTGATATTCCATATTGGGAGGTTTGAGTCATCAGGGTTCAACTGCTTTACATTACTGTATTCTAATTGATTTGAGCCTTAATCCGTTTGTGAAATGTAAGAAAATATATGTGAGCAAAAGAAGATAGAAATTAAAAGTACAGTACTGTATTATTTTCAAAGCTTATTGTATTTGCACTGGAATCTAAAGCACAAGCAGTAGCAAAATGCAAATTATACCAGCAGATCAGTCCACACATTTAAGAATACATTCATGAGCAATAGAGGATACAAATTATGTTCAAAGCTGTTTACTGTATATTGGTGCTTGATTATATAAGCCACGACAGGAGAAGCAAAACCAGAATTACCAGCAAATTTCCTGAACTGGGTTCCTCGTCGTCGCGAGTTGTTCACTTCATTTAAGTACCCACTGGTCTCCTGAAATCTCACTTGTTGCCGCGGGTTTTCCGCGAAAGTACCCATCATGCAAACACATATACATCTATATATTTTTCGTTCATTAATCTTCTTGTTTATCATCCTCTCTGGAGTAATACTGCTGCACATGTCTCTTTGCTGCTGCTGCTGCTTTGAAGTGGTTCTGCAGCAGCAGCTTTGATATGGTGGGATTTCTTCCGCGCACAGCGAGACGGGTCAAGATACGCATTGCCATTCGGGGTTCTGGTGGATTCCGAGGCAGCAGAGCCGTTCCTTCCTCGTCACCCTCTCCTCATCATACAAGACGGGAACTTTAATCAAGTCCCCTTGATATTCGGGAACATGGCGGAAGACTTCAAGTTCTTCTACCCGGGTCGGTATATATATACACAAGGGTTGGTTCATAAGTTTTGAGTGACTTGCTGGAATAGGCCATACAGGGTTTCACAGTCGACCAAGAACAATTTTTACATCAGTATATATACAAGGGTTGGTTCATAAGTTTTAAGACTTGCTGGAAATAGATCATTCAGAGTTTTACTGTCAATCCAAAAACAATTTTTACGTCGGTATATACACAATGGTTTGTTCATAAGTTTTGAGTGACTTGCTGGAATAGGCCATTCAGAGTTTCACAGTTGCATTTTATGTTGATATACACAAGGGTTATGAATGAATGAACAGAACACTTATTTGCCACTTTTCAGCATTCACAAGTCACAACCAAGACGCCTGCATCCAAACCCCCTCCCCACCCAACCAAAATCCCCTCAAAGACATTCAATCACTTCAAAGCAGGACACAAAGCACAAATTGATGACAAAAATAAATAGAACACAATCCACAAAATAAAACTGGACATCTGAAATGAATGCATACACCCACCCATTTCCTGAGATTGAAAACAAAGTAGCAGTAAAAGTTTATTTAAAGCACAAGGTCTTCAGCTTGCTTCTGTATGAGGTTTAGTTGAAGGAACAATTTAGAGAGAATCTTTGATGAGAAATCATATAAGGCCAACAGTTCATCTTGATCCTTTAAGATTTCAGAAAGTGTCTCTTCATTGAATTTCAGTACTTTTAAATCTTTCTTAAGCTGATTCCTATCCATAAGAAATGCTGGACATAAAAAGAGAAGGTGCTCCGGTGATGCACAAACTAATGTATTTATGCTACAGGAGTTATTAAAAGTTATTTGATTGATACTCATTCCATGATGAAGGGTGAAAATTGAATGCGGAACCAATTTTCTTTTACTTATGCACCTAAAATTTAATTAATCCCCTCAACTGGAATCCTAATTTTTTGTTTCAAAGTTTGTATATGCCTTTGAGTCCACGTTTTTGGAAGCTTCAGTTATTTCTGGAACATTGTCAAGAAAGGTTGACATTGCAAGGTACCTTTCTGTCCTTTCTTTTGTCCATGTGGACTATTTGCCCTCTGGGCTGACTCTTCATTGTCATTCACCACATTTGATGAAGAGTGTGTATATTTTAGAAAGCTTATCTAATACAAGTCTGGGGGTGCCCAGCCAAACCTGGACAACATTGGGTGAAATATATGATTTCCAGAAACTTGAAAGTATATCTAACAAACTAAAGTACCTTACCCTATACTGTACTAGAACCTACCCTACCTAACCCAACAATACCAACAAACTACCCTACTACCTGCTTTTCTAAATGCAAGCACATGTGCACCAGGATTTTTAAAATTTTACAGCAAGTTGGGGAACAAATATTTTTAAAGCCTGAATGATTAGTCTTAATAAAATAAGCTTTTTAGGAATGAATCCAGAATAATTCATGCCTTGAGATTGGTTTTCATGATTGATTAGTGTAATTCAACTCTTGGATGGTGGATGGTTCCTGGCCATCCTGTAACAAAGTCAGGATTTGGGGGGGGGGGGCATTTTAGTTTGGCTTATTGTCACTGAAATGCACCCAGGTTGCCAAGGCCTAATAAGTTGGGAAAAAACTGGTTGCAGAAAATCCCATTGTCTCAAGAAATCCCTTATGTTAATTCTATGCTGGGAATCATGAAATAAATGCCACCCAGCAACTTATAGGCCTTGGTTCAAAAATCATATTCGCTTCAATTTGCTGCCCTTGTGAGGACAACATTTTGCAAAAATATCCCAATTTTGCTGCACAAGGGTTAATAAGTTACTCAAACTTATAGAATGTACTGTAAATTGGTTTTTTTTTAATCCACATTTCTTGAACCTTTCTGAAGCTTGAGTTATCTCTGGAAACATCAAGTCAAGAAAGGTTGACATTCCAGGGTAAATTTCTGTCCTTTTTTATATTGTGGACTATTTGCCCTCTGGGGCTGGCTCTCTTCCTCCTTCACCACCTCTGATGAAGAGTGTGCCTATTTTAGAAAGCTTATCAAATACAAACTGTGGGCTGTATATATGCCCGGGTCGTGTGTACCCATGTATTTTACCCAGTTATACACAGAAGCAACCAAGAAGAAGAAGAAGAGAGGAGAATACAGGGAAGATGTTCCTCGCGCGCCTGCGCGCGCCTAGACATGTTTGCTCGCGAATATAAGGGGGAGCAAATGGCCGCCACCTGGGCACCAAGTGAGCACACAGAGCCCATGTATATAATATACAGGGGGGACGCCAAATGCTGCGTCGTTTGCTCAAACCTCTGGGCTTTACAAACACAGCCTGTGTGAAACACGCGCAGTAGTGTGCCTGGGAAAAGCAAACTGTCGTCGACTTTTTTCACCACCTCCCCCCCCCCTTCTCCTTCTGTATACTGTACTGTATTTTATGCTTCAATGCACGGGTCTGTTCTGTCTCAGGGGGCTGCCACAAAGTTTCTAACAGGATGAGGTCATTGCATGAAAACATCATGTCATACATCTTATGAGTTTGATTCCCACATAAAAGGAGAGATTTCAATGAATAAATGAATGAATGAACAGAACACTTTATTTGCAGCTTTTCAGTGTTCACAAGGCACAACCGAGACTCCCACATCCAAATCCCCTCCCCCCCCCCCCCAACCCAACTCCCCCCAAAGACATTCAATCCCTTCAAAGCATGAAACAAAGCACAAACCAATGACAAAAACAGAAGAGAACACACTCCACAAAATGAAACTGGACATCCTACATGTATGTTGCATACACCCACCCATCCCAAATATTGAAGACAAAGCAGCAGTAAAAGTTTATTTAGAGTACAAGGTCTTCAGTCTGTTTCTGTATGAGTTTTAGTTCAATGAACAATTTAGAGAGAATCTTTGGTGAGAAATCCTGTAAGGCCAAAAATTTATCTTGATCCTTTAAGATTTCAGAAAGTGTCTCTTCATTGAATTTCAGTAATTTTAAATCTTTCTTAAGCTGATTTATATCCCTTTGAAATGCTGGACATGAGAAGAGAAGGTGCTCTGGTGATGCACAAACTAATGTATTTATGCTGCAGGAGTTACACCACTTAGAAACCTTTGAGAGTTGAATGAATTTTTTACTAAAGTGCCAGGAATTTGTTAAAATAGCTACAGCATCATGTATTAATGGGATGTCAAATAAAGCTTATTTTAAATCAAATCAAATCAAATATACAAGGCTTGGCTTAATCATTGGGTCTAACTGCATAGTGTATATATACAGTAGAATTCCATCACAACACATCTTGTTATGACAAATTTTTCATTACAATTTGTTATTGGTTCTGGCAGTTTCCCATGTGTGTAATTTTATAAAAATCTCATAACAATTAACTAATTTTGAGCTGTGGTCTCATTACAGTATACAAATTACAGTGCAGCATTCCAATCACATCAAAAAGTAATTGTTTTTTCAAAGAAAACTTGCTGTTCCAAAAATACTAAACATGATGTATTGCTTGGAAATTCAGCAGTTCAATTCTAGATTATATGCTTTTCTCTAATACTGTATATACAGTATGTTTGAGAGAATTTTCCTCTGTCAACAAGAACATGCATGAATGAAAATTTGTATTCAGAAGGAAGCATTCCTCTCACATTTACTCATGTTCAATGCATACATTGTATATTTTGAGACAATTGTCACTTTTTATTAGAAGGGCAGGTTCAGTAGAGGGAAAGTACTATTTATTCCAAGTTTTCATTCCATTTCATCAGGAATACTCATTATTTATGATAGAAAATTGCATGATTTGTTTTGGAAGCACTTGAAAGTATAGTACAATATATTTTGCCCCTTTCCCACAAAATGTTAGTCCAAATTTCGCTAGAAACAAAGAATCTCAATACATCAAATTTTGTGTTATAATAATTCTTGTACCAAGTCCCTGGGAGTTCATTGTAACACAACTTTACTGTATGAGCAGTAAATGTGACAAATGTTTTGATTTATGGTGAAACACCATAATTTGCAGTGGTTTATTCACCTCAGATTCTTCCTTTGAAATGGCAACACGTCCAATGGCACAAGATCCATCAATGAGGATGATTTTTCAATCTCTTGCTCCAGGTCAGCATTGTTGGTGCTGCCTGCTGCTGCAGTTGTACCAGACCATTGTCGCACAAAGAAACTTGCTCTGTTATTATCATGCTGGGTTCTACTCTTTGACATCCTGCTGCAAATTCCAGCAGTTCTTCCTATTGCTGTTGTTGATGATGATGATTTCCTAAGCGGATGGACACACCCCTACCATGAACATCAAGAACACATTGGTTATTGAAAATACCAAAAGTAAATCCCTCTGAAGGTGATTATTCTTTTCAACACATATTTCTGTGAGTTAGTCTATTAGGCGACAATTAATGGGAAATGAATCATACCCTTCTTGTGCAGAAGTTGATTTCATCTATTGTTGCTCCTGCTTTGAGGGCATCGTTGAAGGTCCCCTTGAAGAAATGGAAAATTTTTGATTGCATGACTATTCTATATTGATCAACTGCACTTTACTGAGCTTAGCCGAATGGAATAATGGAATAAAGTCATGCAAGCATAATTCATTTTTATGAAAATTTCCTGCTGACATACCATGGAGCACTGTAAATTGATTTCTAAATTATGTTCATACAGTAATTTCATGGTCACAACGAATTGAACTATTAAAACACTGATTGAGGATATTCGCTATTTAGGATACATTAGCTTTAGATTCTTTAATCAGGAAATTCTTAATTTAAAAAATAACAAAAAGAACGTGATGTACAGTACATATTATTCTTCACATGGCAGTTGGTCAAGTTCCACCCTGCAGCAGTGCCAGGATAGTTTTGCTCACTTGAGCATTTTACTTTGAATCAAGGTCACCGAAATGCAGCTTTGGCTGAGTAGCCCAGGTTGTGAAAAAGCCAGCATGTGGTATGCTATTGTTGTGTGTGAGCCACTGCTTCATTAAAAATGCAAGATGTACTGGGGTTTTCATATCCTGCAAACAATATGATAATTGAAACAATTTGAAAATTGAATTAGATGCAGCAAGTGTTGTGCCTAGAAGAATGGGAAATTTCCAAATTTTTGCTTGGGCTGAAACATTTTAAACAGCTTGTGACGTGGCTGGAGAACTCTCACCAAAACAGGAAAATTTTCACTTATCATTATGCAATAAATTTGAAAATTTTTATAAAAACTTGAAAAAATCCTAGAACCTCACCATTGCATGGGCTACACTAACGCTCCATCATGAAATGTTTTCACAGTGTTGCTTGGCCAAGAATTACCCAAGGCCAAGCATAAGTAAAGCAACCCTGGTATTGATATCTACCTATTTATCAAGTGTTTTTTATCCCTTAGGAAAATGGAAAATGGACCAGGATAATGAAACAATGAGCTATAATAGCTGGGATAACATGTGTGACGTGGGGAGGGTGTTGGTAGAAAACAGCTAGGTGACCTTGATCAGGTCCATTACACATTATACAGTAGTCCTCTGTTACACTTGACCAGGCTTGAAAAGGAAAATCCGCTCCTCCTTCCATCTCTGACAAAAGTCGGGGAAAAGAAGAAAAAATGAACAACAAATGAAGAGTGGTGTCAAGTCTGTTCCTCTCTTCTTCTGCAACAATCAACCAGCCACACCCACCATCACACTCCCGTATAGTGTGCTAACATTTAGCCGAATCCATTGCAAAACATACCTACACACACACACACATTCTAGCCAACCTCGACAGTAAGTAGAAAGAAAATACAGAGTACTGTACATCATACTGAAATAGTGCAAGGAGAAACTATAGCACCATACTAGAGACCTTGGAAATAAACTAATAGGACATATACTATATTTGTACTTTTGGTTTAAAATATACTCAACAAGCTTTGTAGGGAAAAGGGTAAGACAGCTGTTTGATGCTTATGCTTATGATAAATTGAGACATGATTAGCACCTTTCCGATTATATTTTTGAGAGGTTCCAAGAAAAAAGTTGAAATTAACTTTCATTAGTTTGTATACATGTCTTGCTACAAATTGCATTAAAATGATTAAATGATCTGCTCCTCCTTTTCTCATTACAGTACAGTATATGAATTCAAAGAGTTTTATTCTCATTTATTCATACACACAAATCACACTTCTATTTTATTGCATAAAGAGATATATTGTGACTAAAAAATTTATGTTCATTTGAAGGAAAAAGGCCAACAATAAAATCTTACAATTCTTACATTAATCTAACTGAATTTTGCACGCATGAAAAAAACATTTCATTTACTGTATACATGTTGATCGCAATGTTAATTTGTCTTCAAGATACATTCTGCTTTTCTGTTGAACTTGAGGAATGCTGCTCAGGTTCCAATTTTAAAGTTTCCCGCCAATGATCAAATAATTCGTTTAGGACCCGTTAACATAATTCATGTAAACATACATTATTCTGTACTGAGATTTGAAAGTGCATATATATATTTTTTACAGTTGTTCCATCACATGTTTCATTTGAAGAAATTATTGTAGGGAACTTTCTAAAAAGATGGCCATGGTGCAAATGGTGTTATAACATGATATTTTATCAAAATTCTTTCAGAATGCTAATCTTTCAAAGATAAATTCATTTTGTTGAAGATTCTGATGCAAACTTCTCGTCCACTACATTAAATTTGGACCATCGAACACCACCAAATAATTACTGCTACTTTGCCTGAAGAAAAGAGGAGAAAATCGTTTTTGACATCAAGTCATTTTGTGAGCAGAAATGTCACATTACCTTCGAGTTTCACTTTTTTCCAGGAGGTACTTATTGCTGATGATGATGATGATGATGAAGAGTGATGTATTACATTACCCTATCCGCTCAAATAAATGCCACATCTCTGATTATTGCTGACCTCTATCAAGTGCTGAGTTTCAGAGGAGATGCAAGCAAATTATAACTGTTCCATAATTGAAACCAGATCTCTGAATAAAGTGGTTGATCTCAATTTGAATTAAATTCACTGCATTTCAGTGGATTACCACAGGCCCTTGAGTGAGTCACGCATGTGATTTTTTCTACCAAAGCTTGAGATAAAAGACTGTCCCAATGAAGAAGGTCAACCCAATTTTCAGCAAAGGTATATCCAAGGGTCCACTAAAGGAAGCTCAAATTGTTCTTCCACTTCTTACAGATACCTTGAGTTTTGCTCAACATTTCAATGATTGCAGACACTTTTAATGAGAAATAGCCATTGACAAGAATAACCCCTCTTTCTTCAGACATTGAGGATTATATGTGCATTATATGTTTATCTGACACATAAAGTCAACTTTGGGTGTTTAAAACAGGCTAAATTGCCACCTGCATTTTTTGTAGAGTTTAATCTTACTATGAATATTTGGTCAATCACGATTGTCACTGACTAATAGAAAACCCATTCAAAAAAGGTCTCATTCATCAGCACAAACTCCTACATGCATATTTCTTTCCAGCTTATGATTAAGCGGTATTTTTGAAAAACGATGTGAATTTCCTTTTTTTTTAACGCAGACTTCGAATGGAGAAGCGAATTCTTTTCAAACAGAAAAAACTAGTTTGAATGTGCGAAAAAAACGAGGATGAATTTTCGCACGTGCCTCGAAAATTCTTTTTTTTTCCTCCTCATTTTTTTATGAAATTCATATGGCTTTTAATTTTTTTACTCACTAATTCAGCACTTGAGCGCGAGCCAGTATAGAGTTATTTTGCACATTGTCACTACTTCCTACTCCCTCACTATCATAGAACAAAAAAATGAAGTGAGAATCAATTTAATTTCGAAACCAGAACGAAATGAAGCGGAACTGAAATCTTTTCTTGTCCTTGAAACGTTCACTTTGGCACTTTCATTGACTTGAAAGAAAAAAGCCCGTTTGCGGCGACCTCGGGTTAATTGATTTTTAAACCCGACGACACTGGTCACCTTCAATAATTACGCTGCTGTCTTTTGTTTTGTTTTGTTTTGTTTTTTACAAATACAATTCGAAAGAAGGGAAAAATACAGTCTACAGAGTGCAAGATCATTGGGAACCTTCACGACGACGTTCGTCCATCGGCAGACTCGAGTTTTTCGACTGTAACTAATGGATCCAAATTGGAAAATTACATGCTACCAAAGAAAGAAAAAGCCAAATAAAACGAAATTTTGAAAAGAATTCGATCCTTGGCTTTCACCCGAATTTTATTGCCTAATTACGATCAACCGTTTCTCAATTACTTCAGCCCCCTCCCTTTTGTTTGTGTGTACTGTATATTGCATGTACACAATTCTCAATGAATCACTGCTGTACAGCGCAGATGATTTCGCATTTATTTCCGTTTGCCAATTCATACGAGGGGTCTAACGAAAGTTTTTGGGGGATAGCATTTATAATATGGCACATGATTGAGCTGAAAAAAATTATTGTTCCGCAAAAAAAAAAAACATTCATTGATGGCACAAGATGGAAAGCATGAAGCTAAGCAGGTTTGGAATTTTTTTCGTGTGAAAATGTCAAAATGGCAACATTTATTCAGAAGATGAGGAAGAATTTGCAAATGTTTTGTCAATTCATATCAGAGGGTCCAAAAAAGTAATGTGGTAGAATATAATGTGAAATGCCATATTGCTGAGCTGAAAACCAATTATTGACCCTGAAAAACATCCATAGGCACATGATGAAAAGAATGAAACCGTCTGTGGCATATTTTTTTACGAAAGTCAAAATGGCAGCTTTCACACATAATAGGTGAAGCAGATTTTGCAAATTTTCGAATCCTTGGAATTAATTCCATGCTATAATATCAGGAATTAATAAGGGAAAGCTGAATTATACACACAAAAATCTGCGAAAATGGCGCTTCAAAGTTAGAGTGCTGAAGAGCAGAAAACTTCTGTCATCATCAGGAAGACTTTTGCAAAAATTCCTGAAAAAAAGAGTCAAACAGGGAGCTATTTTCTTGTCCCAAAGAATATCTTTTCATGTTCTGAACAATAATATTTTTTTTTCAGCTGAATCTAATGCCGTTTGAACGTGCATTCCTAAAGCATTTGTAAGACCCCAGCAGGTATTTAGCAACCTTTTTATTCGAGTTTTTATTTCCCTTCATTCTTAGCTAATAGTGGTAAAATAGCTTCTGTCCTTCGACACGCGCGACAGAAACCTGTTGCATCGAATAATACGCGAATTTCCCTTTTTCTTCCCCCCTCGCCCGATTTTCGCGGGTTTAAATTTCGAATGTTTGTTTCTTTCTTCCCCGAATTTCCAAAACGGTTTCTTATTTTGGCGGGCAATGAGATTGAGACCTGGGTATAAAAACCCATGGTTGAACCCAGAGTACATCGCAGAACAACTTGCTCCTTCCATTCGACTACTACATCGCTTTTCGTATCGAAAGATGAAATCACAGTTTTTTTTTTANGTCCTTCGACACGCGCGACAGAAACCTGTTGCATCGAATAATACGCGAATTTCCCTTTTTCTTCCCCCCTCGCCCGATTTTCGCGGGTTTAAATTTCGAATGTTTGTTTCTTTCTTCCCCGAATTTCCAAAACGGTTTCTTATTTTGGCGGGCAATGAGATTGAGACCTGGGTATAAAAACCCATGGTTGAACCCAGAGTACATCGCAGAACAACTTGTTCCTTCCATTCGACTACTACATCGCTTTTCGTATCGAAAGATGAAATCACAGTTTTTTTTTTAATCGAAAAGTACTTTGTATAGATTCAGGATCGACGAGTGTTCTAATATATTCGTGTGTGTATTTTTGATAAACAGAAAACCATCGTTATATATTCTTTAAAAAACGAAAAGTTGAGGTGGCGTGTGAAATTGAAACCATTTATTCGTTACAGGAAGAAGTGCCAAAAATTCGAATTCTTTTGCGGTTTTAATTTTTGTCCGAAATCTGCACATATCTCAAGAAAAATGAGTCCTCGTGTCGTGATGGTGAGCTCTTAATTCTATACTGATTTTTAAAAAATCATTTGTAATTTTTTGGTTCCATATCCTAGTTATTTGATTTAATTTGCCAATATTTGACACACGTCTAGTCGCGTAATAACCCTAACCAACGACAAGAACGACGTTTGCGATTAGGCAGCCTAGTCGCTAGTGACATAGTGATGGTTCTGTGCGTGTTCCACCATAAATAAACACTAAAATTTTAATAATCTTGAACTAATTTCACTGAAAACTTGAATTAATGCTTCCACCAGAGGGCGTATGACTTTGGTTACCAACACGCTGATGCTTACACCGGAAATAAGCAAGGCCGGAAGGAAACTAGAGACGGATACGGAAATGTTCGTGGATCTTACAACGTTAGTATATGCACATATTTTCTATAAATAAAATTCATATTTGTTAAAGGAGTTGAAATTTAAACAAAAAGTTTCAGACTTGCAAATTTCCACAAAGAAAAAATCCCTGCAGACTGGCAAAGTTGCAAAAAATGCTCAACTTCAAAAAAGGTTTTGTTTGAAAGACTTATTGCTTGGCAAGTACTCTGCTTTAAAATGGTTTGCTTTCTTGCAAAAAAAAAAAAGTTATTAACAAGTGAAGCGGCTATATAGTCGAATATCTTCAAAAAATGGGCAGATGGGTTTCATGAAAGGTTTCTCAGAATTTGACCAACTAAAATGATTTACTTCAGCACTTGAAAATGTGTTTGAAGTTTTATTTGGAGAAAATAAACTTTTATTCTTCGTCACATACTGTAATTCCAACTGCCATTCTCTCTCCTAAATTTAAAATACAGATAACAGATGTTATTGCTACTAATCATAAATATAGTATGTTCAGGAAAACTTCCAGCAGACTGGCAAAAAAAAAAGGGACACCTGGACACGGTCAGGAACCTGGTACCCAACACCTTCTTTCGTAATAATATTAGTTACGTAATTTTTGGAAGAGTTGGCCTTTCGAAAAGAAGAGTCTAGAGGTGTTATAGTTTAAAGACTCCCTTTTTGGAAATTATCCTCTCCACACTGAAAATATTACAGCATTGATAAATAAAACTTGATGTGTTTTAAAAGTAAGTGAATGTATAATTGGGCATTTCCACCCTTAATCATCCAAATTCATCATCCTGTCAGTTTATTCAAAAAGGAATTCCAGGCCCCAATGAAGTACCTGTCTGAATTGTCTTTAAACAAAATTATAAAATTCTCTTACCATCAAAGGCTTCCCTTCTCAAATCTCCACAACTCAAATTTTCTGGAGTTATTTTGGCTAAAAATTCAATTGGTACAAGGAGGGAAAAGCAGTAAAATTTATTTGTGTGCTTTGCTAAAGAAAGGGAAAGACTGAATGTGCACAAATGAATCCTTGCCTCGACATTCAACAACCTGTAAACTCATTTAAAAAGCAATTCAAAGCCCAGAATATCACCAACTGAAATATCCTGTAATACAGTACTTTTTTTGTGCAAAGAATTCTTGCTTCCGTGAATCTTTTTTTTTTTTATACTCTTCCCTGTCCTACAGTAAATTCATCAGCATGATACTCATTTTCAAGCTTTTTAATCCCTCTTCTTATACCTGTGGACCTGTGCCAGTCCTTGGACCATGGGTTGTGGAAGAAAGCATTATTATAATCAATGCATTAAAAACCTTCTCAACCGGAAAGCTTTTCTTCTCAGATCTCCACAATATCAAATTTCTGAGTCTTTTTGGAAATTATCCTCTCCGCACTGGAATTGTTACAGCACTAACAAATAAAACTTGATGTGTTTTAAAAGTAAGTGAATAAATAATTGGGCAATTCCACCCTTAATCATCCAAATTCATCATCCTGTCAGTTTATTCAAAAAGCAATTCGAGGCCCCAATGAAGTACCTGTCTGAATTGTCTTTAAACAAAATTATGAAATGCTCTTACCATAAAAGGCTTCCCTTCTCAAATGTCCACAACTCAATTTTTCTGGAGTTATTTTGGCTAAAAATTAAATTGGTACAAGGAGGGAAAAGCAGTAAAATTTATTTGTGTGTGTTGCTAAAGAAAGTGAAAGACTAAATGTGCAAAAATTAATCCTTGCCTCTGCATTCAACAACCTGTAAACTCATTTAAAAAGCAATTCAAAGCCCAGAATGTCACCCACTGAAATATCCTGTAACTGTCATGAAAAAAACACGTTTCTTAAGAACGAAGGCACTTAGAAAAAAAAAAAATATGAGAAGGGACAGGATGTCATTTAAGTAGTCGTACTATGAGTAAAAGTTCGAAAAATTAGGGAGAAGAATATTTTGATTGTTTTGTTTGCTTGCATCAGCTGGTTGAACCTGATGGCAGTTACAGAGTAGTGGAATACAGTGCTGATCATCACAACGGATTCATTGCTCACGTCAAGGACAAGCACGGAGTCAGAACTTTTGGGAAACCCGGGTACGGACCCGGACACGGACACGGACCCGTTGGACCCCATCATCACCACCCGGGAGGACCAGTCTATTAGTAATTTAATCCCGAATAAATCGTATTCTTATTTTCAATTATTATTATCAAATACTCTCATCAAAACACTTTTCGGTTTTCCTTTTGTAAAAGCGTTTTGTGTGTGCGTGTGAGAAAAGGAGAAAAGGTTTTGGGAAATGATGAGGAAACGTCTACAGCAGGTATATTGGGTTAAATTTTTGCTCGTCTTCAACATCGGGAAGAAAAATTTTAAATTGCAAAAGACGTGGTGCATTTTTCTTCGACGTGTCAATTTTTGCGAGAAAAGAATTCGGGGTTGAATTTCTCGGATTTCAAGCAGAAGGGTTAAAATTTATCCGGGCTCATCAAGCCTGCAGCAGCCCAATTTTATTCTTGGGGTCGAAATTCTTTGGTTGCATTCTTGAATTCCCAAAAAGAAGGTAGAAATTTCATCATGTAGGAATCATTTCATTTTTTCAGAATATACACGTACGAACAAATTTTCAATTTGACCCGCAATTTTCTCAGTACTGAGGTGTTTTGAAAAGGTGGAATTTCTTTCGTCATCGTCGAGTCAATTGTGTGATCTGCTTCGTAATTACGTCATCATCGTCATCAGCGAATTAATTTGTGATCGTGATGAATCAATTTTTGTTTCATTTGTTCGTTTGTCATCGTTTATACATGTATACTCGTGTTTTCTGAAAAACGCTGAGAGAAAAAAAAATGAGTGAAAAATAGGACTTGAGAGTATTTTCTTTTTGTGTGTGTGTGTGTAAGACTCTGCTGCTTTCTGTCCTTCATTTCCTCAGACTTATTCATGGGAAAAAGGAAAAGTGCGGAACTAATCGGAATTTCGGTTTTATCGGTTCCGCCGTTTGCGCTTCTGCACAATAGATAAGAAAGAACTATTATACAGGGCGAGGCTTTCAAATAAAAAAAAAAGGCATCAGCAGACAGAGAGAAAAGCCTGAGGGGGTTTCTGGAAGTTCTAGGCATGCACGGACAAAGAGTGTTTTCCATCATCAAAAAATGATCAAATCCATCATCAATTTCCCCAATAATATTCATGCATCCAGTCTTCTGGGGATGAGTTGCCATTAAACTGAAACGGTTGGCAAATGTGTTTTAATTGGAAAAGAATTTGAATGACTATTTTTCTAATGTAATCCTCATTAGTACTGTAGTAATCTAGCCATAAAATATTTAAAAGACTTCTTCTAAGAGAAATCTATCCTGAACCTCAAAAATGCAAAGCACCCCCAAGGATGTTAAACTTTATTTCCAAATATCTTTTTTCAGAATGTACAAAAGAATCCACCTCCTTAATCAAAGTCTCTACAAAATCTGGAGAGATCAATTGCATATAAACTTCCTCTGTGTTCAACACAAAATTGCAACTTGAACTTGAAAAAGGAATTTCTGTAATAATTTTAAAGCGGATATTTTCAGATATGGGTGCGTTTTGCCTATACCACACGAACCTTGAAAACAGTTGAGAAATGTTTGTAAGGTAGAAAATACAATCTTAATTTGACTATTTTTAAGGCATGGCGGCTCATATTGAATAAAATTCAGAGTTATTGCTTTTTCTGAGCTGTCCAGGTAATTTTCTTTAAATAAAAAAATAACTACTAATTTGTCTTATGTCCCAGAAAGACTCATCTCTTTGTCAAGTGGCCAGCCAGCACTTATTGAGTTGGGCAGAAATGATCCAGATGGAAGGTGCTTAAGAAGTTCAGATACAGTATCACCCAAATGGAGACAAGCAAAAAACTCGCATTTCTCATTACAAGAGGTTAATAATTGAAACGTGAACATGTTCCTTCTATTTACCATCAGAGGAAAATAGAAGTAGACTGAATTCAACATCAGAGTAATTTATAATTGTGAAAAACATGAAACATGTAATACACTGAAGTCCTGTTGAAAAAACCCTTGAAACCCATTTTCAGTAAACATTTTTTATTGGACATGCTGTGATTTTTCTAAAAAAAAATCCCTTAAATAAAGGAATTGCTACCTCAAATTTCATATTCAAAATATGTTTGTAATTGGCTCTTTGGGGGAATTAATGGAATCTTGGATACAGAACAAAAATTCTTCAAAATGCACCTGAACATCTTCTCTTCTATAGATTTTTTTATGGTTTAGGAAGAGGGGTAGGGGTTTTAGACAGAAAAAAAGAACCCAGAAAAACGTATTTAACCCTTGGACCGCGAAGGGTTCTTTCCCATTGCCAGCCGAAATTGGATTATTCTCGTATGGTAAGGCGTTTTAATTTTTCTGAAGGTCAGAAAAGACCTTCCAGGTGGGCTGAGGCAAAGTCGGGATTAATCCAATGAAAAGCCCATTGCTTAGCATAGCATTTTTTTTTCCTTTTTCCTGCAAAATTTTTCTGTACAAAAAGAAAAAAACATCAGATTTTTCCCTGCCTTTGTCCTCAAATCCCTGTTGTCCTTTTTTTATTTTCTGCCCTGAGGTGCAACAAAATTTTGCAAAAATAGTCTGACTTTGCCACCCAAGGGTTAAAAAGGTTTCAGGACTTGTTTGGAGTTCATATGCTTGAGAAACTCTACATGGTCCTCAACAACTGCAAGCTGTTATGGAACATCCAACATTCCAAGGAGACATATCTTTCCAACATCTGGGAATTTCTCAGGAAAACTTGAAGTTCACAAAAAGTGCAGTGTTCAGCATGCACCTGTGCATCATACAGAGTAAATGCTTGTCATTGTCATCTGAATTTTTTTCAAGATCATAGATTTTTTGGATATGGAAAACATCTGAATGAAAGTCCATGATGGAAGGAAGATATTAAATATATTCAGGTTTTATTTGAGACAACCTTCCCAATAAAAACATTTTATTAGTCTCAATATAAAAATATGCTCATTATAACAAACTTTTTTCTGAAGCTCCAACATATTTGTTGAAATGAGATTTTACTGTAAATATATAAACATATAGACGCAATATCCATATGTGAATGAACTTTCAAAAAGGACCAAGTACATGCAAGTGTTTCTCCCAAAGAAGAGTGACTTAACACCCACACACACACACACACATTGGGTAAGTTAGTCTCCATCTCTGTTTGTTCATTGTTACGTTATCCGTCCAGCGTCGGTTGGCATGCAGGCAATTCGAAAACTTAATCGAGCTCGTCGAACCTTGTCTCAACTGTCGCAACCGGAACTCAGCTCTATATACAGTATCTAGATAAAGGAACACACATATATAAACAATAAATTTTTAAAAAAAACGAAAATTTATCGACCGGAATAAATAAATCCATTTATTCCTCGGCATCCGTTTAAAATAACTGGGACAGAAAAAAAAATTCTTGTGTGAGAAAATGCGTCTCTTCATGGGGATTCTCGCTGTTTCCCTGATGCCCGCCTCATCCCGTGGATACTACGTAAGTCAACCCACAATCATTATACTGTATTCTGGCCTCATCAAAAATGTAAATGAATTTCTTTTAAAGAGCGGCAAGAAAGGATTCCTGATTTAAATTAAACCTGGATTTGAATAACTCAAACCAAATTGGAATAGAGTCAAGCCCTAATTTCAGTGCCATCTCACTTACTGCCACTAACAAACTTTCCTGCCCTGGATGAAAAATAGGCCAAAAATTCTCAAAATTAACGCATACTTGTGTATAGGGATAACATTATTTTATTACAGAGAAGCACAAGCTCTTGCTCAGGATGATTGAAAAAAAGTCTAAGTGTGAATTCATTGCAATTGAGAGCAGGTATTTTGAATGTTCTCCACAGCTGAAAGCAGCTGATAATTAGTCTGTTTAAAATTTTTGAAAATCATTGAATCTGATGTTCCAATTGTTTGATTGTATTGAAATGCCATCAATGTAAAACTGCAAGAAGCAGCGGTTCCACTCTTTTACACTTGACAATCAGATACAGTTTACAGTATGTCCAGAAATTTAACGTATTCTTTGCTGCATGACTTACATTTAAATGCAATAAAAACAGTTCATTTGAATTTCAAATTATTTTGCATGGCCTTCTCTTTTAATGAACAACTACAATGACCTGAACAATCTGAAGAAAAAAAACCTGTTTTACCTCTCTCAGAAGCGCTCAAATGACTTTTATTTTGAATCAATGCCCTCATTTTAGTCTCACAAAATGTGTCAGGACAAACAATGGCACTAAGTTGGGGTATTGTACCAGCAGAAAATTCATTTACTGGCTTCTAATATACCTTGGGTAAAATGGGGTTTTATGTAGAATTGTCAGGCTATTAAGTCAATCTGTTAAGACAGAAGCAAAAGCCAGGCAAAATAAATTTGAGACTGTTTTCAATGCATTTAAATTAATGCTTCAGTATACAGAATGAATCAGATTTCGTTTGTCCTGGTATAATGTGTCGCAATAAGCAAGAGTGACACTCAATTGTGGTTTGACTGAATACTTTGTCAAATTCTTCTCAAATGCTTGCCTGAATTTTCTTGGATAAATGCAATGAAAACCTAACTCCAAGGGTTTCTTCTTCATTTCTCCATACAGCTCAAACTTTTTTGGGAGACCTTTTGGGTATCACAGTGTTTTATTAACAAAGGGAACATAAAAGCAACAAAAAATATAATGTAATATACTTCGAAAGGATGAAGTGAAAGACAACTTTTGGCAAAGGAACCCTTGCCTGGAAGTGTTACACCCTATCCTCTATAAACTCAGTTGATGAGCAATTTCTTGCGTAGTATACCGTCAATTCGAATTCCCTGCAATTTATTTCCGATCTATTCTACAATTCCTGGAATAGGTTCAATTGCTAAAAAAGAATTCTTCTATTTTCCATCGTTTTCAGCCCGAGAAAATGCCGCCACAAATGAATATTCCCAGGGATCCCCAGTCTGGACCTCCGAACCCTCTGATGGAAATGTACAAACAACTCATGCTAAAGTTCAATCCGATTCAGGATCGCTTGGACGCCATTGAGCAGAAACTGAACCCGGAAAATAATTCTGAAAATCCAGAAAAACCAGTCATTGAAGATATTTTGGCAGAATTGCAGCTACAAAGCAACAATCTCCACTCGAGAATCGCCCACTTGGAAGCATATGTTTACGAATTAAGTGAGTGCTATGATGAATTGCTGGATTCAGAGAAAATCCGTTACTGTACAGTGAATGTCACATCAAACCGAATGCATGGTTACAACGAATTTTCACTGGCCCCAGCAGCAGTAACTTTCGTAGGACCCAATGCAAAACAATCTGGTTTCATAAACTTTATTTAGCCTCTTATCTCAGTTATTAATTTGATAATCAGCAGAAAAATGGAAGAATCCAACTTATACAGCTTTCAGAACCCATAAAGAAGCAAATCCTACTGTAATAGACAAAATTTACCATAAAAAATACACAGTGTGTCATATTGCCTGCAAGATTCTCTACCTCCATTTGAAAATGTCTACCAATTTTTTAAGAAAAAAAAGCAGTTCAGTATAAAACTCAAAAACAAGACACCAATCCCGTCATTTTCTCAGCCTACAAGAAATCCGTTTATTCCCAGGAAGACACTGTGATCCCATTGGATGAAAAAGTAGTAGACACTGCGTCCGGACTGGATCTGGCAGACGGCACTTACACTGCTTCAGTTGCTGGCATCTACAGCATAGGTTTCTACGGTCGAAACTTCGATGCAAGTGACACCTATGTGCAGATCCGCTTGAACGGCAAAGCCATTGGAGACGTAAAGCAACTAGATGACGCTACTTTCGGAATGACTCTCATCCATCCCCTGGAAGTCGGGGATGTCCTGGATTTGTTCCTGAGTTCCGGTGGGGTTTCCAGCAACGCAAACCGTTTCCTTTACTTTACAGGGTATTTAATAGGTTATTGAACTGAACTAAAGTGATATGTTCGGTGACTTGAGATGTATGGCAGCCGTCCTAATAGAGAAGACTTTAAAGCTTCCTTGACTAAGTAATTAGATTATACCTAAACTATGCCTCGCGCTCTTATTTGAATTAAGTTAACGAACTGGAATAAGGCATCCGCAGGAATGCGTATATCCAGAACGAAAAGGCTTTTGAAAACTGCATATATAAATTCGTACGAATTCACAAGAACGGTACTGCATTATATTTCACAATATAATGAATGCATATATTACAGTATATGGAACTTCATCAAACAGGTATAAAAATTACTTTATTTTATAGCAAAAGTTGGTCGCAGAGAATAAACGGAGACGAGGCCCCTTTATCCGGCGGAGTCAAATGTCCACTTCACAATTCTACTTCATAAAATTGTGAGATAATGCTACAGTATGGGGGAAATATAACTTCCACGCCATCTCTGCTGTCCATCATATTACATCATACAGGGGGTCTCATTTTTTTAATGAACTTAACCCATTATTGAGCAAAGTTTTTAAACCAAATACAGAAGTTATAGTAACATAGTAACCAAAGCAGATTTTCCCTTGAGAAAGTATCCAGGAATGATTTCAATTGGTTCCCAGTCAGAACCTTGCAGTGGGAGTGAAAATCAATGCCATTTTCACCAAAAATGTTCAATGGGCTTGAAATTTAAGATGTTTTTTTTTAAATAAAACGTTAGAAAAGAAGCTCAGAGAAGTATTGATTAGGACAGCTGGAGCCTGGGAGTGGTTTGATTGAGTCAACACTCTCTAAGGGAAATATGAAATCAGCAAATTATGTAGGGGGGCTTTTTCAAGCTCAAGCCTTCAAAGTAATTCATGCAATTTTCATTTAAAAGCAACCTGTGTCTGTGAACAGAATAAAGAACACAATGTGCAGGTGTGCAATACTATATCTATACGTGGAAAATAGATAAAAATCACATTGAAATGGGAATGTTGTCATGAATGAAAAGTAGAATGAGAGAACTGTCAAAAGAGAAATTTGAAAAAAAAATCGACAGCAATTTCAAAATCAAAATTGTGAAAGAGTTGTTTTATTCTCATTATTCCAACTATGCTGTATGGAAGAGAAAGAAATAGCCACTGGTCTCAGGCCAGGAACTAACAAAGGATTGATTGAAAATGAATAACTAACTCAGCTAAGGATTTTGGGCCTCATTGCAGGAGACAATACTCACAAACTGTCAACTCTTGTTCAGAGGTCCAAACACAGATATCCGTAGAGACCGAGTAGTGACCAGGGTACCTGAGACTACTCGTAGGGTCCTCTAGTGTCTTGTCTGACATCCTTGGTCTGTTCATAGTTGTGACTCTGACCTCATTACGTTCACTGCAGGATAGGCTGCAGGATAGATAGATTAATTCAAGATCACAGTAAAGACCAGAGTAAGACCAAACATTAGACTAAAAGAAGACTGAGTCACAGAGGACTAACTATTAAGACTGACAGAAGAATAACTGACTAAAAACTGACTGGCAGAGTGGCTGTTCATAACGCATAGTCCTTTTTATACAAGCCAGAAAAATCTGGGATTGAGCCAGGTTCAACAAAGTTGCCCTTGGCTAGACCCTGTCTTTGTGCAGGTTCTCACTCTGCAAAATTTCCCCTTTGAGGGACAAAAAGTTACTTTGGGGTGCAGCATAGCTCATCCTGCCACCTGCACTTTCTTTTGAAGCTGCACAATGTTGTGCAGCACATCTATATCTGGCACTGGCTTGCAATATCCAACATCAGCTGCTGGAAATATATACCACGGTTAAGGACTGGGTTCCGTCACCTGTAAGACTCTCTGGACGGAAACTTTGGGACGTCGAAAATTTGGTTCAGTACTAAAGAATCCGTTTAATCGGTGACGGTTTTACGTTTCAAACAAATCCCAATATTTTTGTTAACCTGTGCATTTCTTAACAAATAGACCCCGCCACTTTACATCTGTTTATCTGTATATCATATAAAGCATTATTTATCTGTTTATTTACAGTATGAAGTTTTCCTTCATAACAAGGCACAGGGTGGCATTATAGAATTGTAATATCGAAATATATATTCAAACCTTAGCACATCTTCTCAAAAATCATTGTAGAAGGTCATTGCCTATATATTTCAGAACTAACTCAGTTTGGGTGGAGTTATCTACAGCTGAAATTGTTACTGTGAATGATCTGCATATACAGTACTTTTACAAATATCATGCATTTGGCATATTTGGAATTCAAAACACTGCTTTTAAACCTAAGGATAACTCCTGACCAGGGTTGTTGATTGCAATAAAAAAAAGTTGCCAATTGCACTTGCTTTTTCTCCATAAAATGTTGCAAGAATCTAAATTGAAATAACTGCTGCATGTTACAAAATTTAGATCATGATTGCAATTGTGCTTGATTTCATTGAAATTTGAAACGCTTAAACAAGTGTGTGGAGGTGACTGGAGTGGCGTGGAAGTGAGTGGCAGTGAGTAGAAAACTGCTGAAATGTCCATGTGCCAATTTTCCACTATAGGTATTGACCTCTGCTGATGGTCAGAATTCCTGTGTACCACCATTGTCACTATTTACCCCATCTACATGAAAAAGGGAAGAACTATATATGCTGCCTTCCGAAATTTTGAAGGAATTATTACAATATTAAAAATTTTAATGATGCATTAATGGAATTTTCATCCTAAAAAGTATTTATCCTATAGAATCCAAAATTATAAAAAGAATTTGGAATGAAATTTTATTGCCTAACCCCAATTGCAAGTGAAATTGCGAGTACAGTAACTCGAAGGATTAATGCCCAATCCAAATCGCAGTCTTTATCTCAGAACTTTTTTGAATGCCCAATCTAAATTACGAGCATTGTAAGTTTGATTTTGCTTGCAATTGGGGTTATACTTGCGGCCCAATTAACAACCGTGTTCCTGATATTGCTGAAGAAGAAGGAGGAAAAAGGTCATATACACTCTACACTGTAGGGTATTAATTTTGACAATTTTTTAGTTTATGGTTGCTATACAATTGCCCAGGCATGGCTGAGCATCCCAAGTTGGATTTGTTAAGACTGAAGAGCAATAAAATTGCCATGCTGAGGTGCCAGTTATTATGGCCCATGTTGGTGGCCCACAAGTATACCAGTATTGAGCTGAAGTACTAAATCACCAGTGGTCCTTCACATGTGTAACCAGCTTTCATAATTGTATTCTTGCTTTAATTCTCTGCATAATTTGTGTAAAGATGCTCATATTGGCGTGGCTGATGGTGGGCACCCTCTTGTGCATCAAATAGGATTGTGCTCTATTGTAGACCAGCAAATGTTTTGAATCTAATATTTGTTTGGGGCTTAGGTTCGGCTGCATGGGCACCCACACTTGTGATATTGCCAAAAAATTATGAGCTAAAGCGAGGGAAAATGCACTGTAATTGAAAACAATATTTTCTTCCAAAATCTATTTTTACTAATACAGTATTTTTCGATTTCTGTATGAACAGCAGTTGAACAAACATTTTATTTCACGCGCCAGTTTCATATGTTTTATACAAGGGTGATGGACACATTTTCACTTTGCGTGGCTAATGCAAAACATTTTGTTTTTCGAAAAGTGAGCGTGAATATAAGTTTTGAATATTTCACACAAAAAGATGCCCATATTGGGCTCTTGTGCATCAAATAGGATTGTGCTCTATTGTAGACCAGCAAATGTTTTGAATCTAATATTTGTTTGGGGCTTAGGTTCGGCTGCATGGGCACCCACACTTGTGATATTGCCAAAAAGTTATGAGCTAAAGCGAGGGAAAATGCACTGTAATTGAAAAAAATATTTTCTTCCAAAATCTATTTTTACTAATACAGTATTTTTCGATTTCTGTATGAACAGCAGTTGAACAAAAATTTTTAAAGTGCGCGGTCAAAGTATACAAAATATGTTCCCACTACCTGTGTAAAAGTGAAACGCACCGATTACGTTTTGTAAAACAAAAAGCTTTTCACTCGCACTTATATTCAAAACTTATAAAGTGTGTTCCAATTACTGTATACATGCGAAATACGAAGGGTTTTAACAAGCATTTAGCATGTAAATCATTCTGCGTCTCAGCATTTTTTCTGGAACCAACTATACTGCTGTACAGTATTATACGGAACATGTTTCCTGTGGAATTAAATTTTTTTCACTTGTCCATCATTAATTTCAAACCCAAATCTTGCATATAGCATGAGAGTATGAGACCATATAATCTGAGCACAGTTGATCATGATTCTGTGTGGATCACTTCCGGATGGTCCCGTCAATGTGTTTTTAATCGCATTCGTGCCAAGTAGGAATGACAAACTTATATGGAAATGTAAACCGTTGGCGGTTTGTATCTTGTATGTAGTGCTGAAAATGTTTAGTACTGCATGTACATTGATTTATTCAATCTTGAGTTAAAACAGCAACCCTGAACAAGTTGTCAGGATGGCCGAGCGGTCTAAGGCGCCAGACTCAAGCGCAAGCTTGCCTATTGAAGGGCTATAAGGAGTATTCTGGTCCTCATATGAGGGCGTGGGTTCAAATCCCACTTCTGACAAACACTTTTTCGCGCGGTGAACGCATGCTGCAGGAGTACTTTTTTAATAATCTATTTTTGAATGGTCAGCAAATTCAGTCTAACTTTTCCTTCACCTATGTTTGGATCGTGATACTTTTTTGCGGAGAAGCTGCTTTATGATGAGAAAGCCGTACTTTTTTGTGTGCTGATGGTGACTTCCCAATCTAACTTTCCCTCTTTAAATCCCAAGGTATTTTGCGGACGGTTTCAGCACTGAAATATCAATAATTTTAACTTTTGGAACTATTTAAGGCTTTTTTTTTACTCCAAATTATCATCTGCAGGAAACACTGGGTTTATACATTGACTGAAGCAATGTATAATAATTACGGCAATATATTGCAGCTAAAAAAGAGGGAACGATTTCAAATGGAACGCATAATTCTTCCTTGCTAATGCCTATAAAAACCGTTCATTCGATTCAACGTGATTTAATTAGTTATGTCACTATTATATGTGTGTCATTCGCCCACTTTCAAAAAACACATACAGTATATACGCATGGTATCACTCCAGAAAAATCAGGCATTTGAAATAATTCTGTATTTTGATGGACGTCGAAAAAGTGCCACGTGATACATTGACAGGAGGAAAAAACAGATACGCAGCATAATTTCCGTCTGATTGGATTTTTTAAGAAGTCGTTTTGAATTTTCGTGGTCAAATCTTACATACATAAGCATCATTACGTATTGTGTAAATTTATTTACTTGAAATTCAAATTCATCGCTCATCCGCAGCAGTGAAAACTGACAAAGCATTTTTCAAGATATAATTGAATAAGATACCATACATACATACGGTACTTGAATAAGATGCTGCAGTATTCAAGTATATATATCTTGGAAAATGTTTTGTAATTTTTCACTGCTGCTGATGAGCGATGATTTTGAATTTCAAGGAATAAAAAAAAAATATGCTCATCCTATATGTAGGATCAGGATACTGTATATAGTTACTGGAGTAAAAGGTAAAACACAATTGATTGCGTGCTGGTTATTTACTCTCCTCCGCTTTGAATAGGAAAAGCTAAATTTTCCTTGTACGCAGAACGAAATTTATTTAACTTTTATAGGAAGGGGAATGAGTAGTGAAGAGGACAAACTCATATCTGCATAAACACATCACGAATGGAAGTAGCATTTATCTCTTTATATCATGTCACAGAAAAGGAGTTTTCCTTCGTCAGCTTGAAAACACGGTTGTGCCCTCAACTTGTCAGGATGGCCGAGCGGTCTAAGGCGCCAGACTCAAGCGCGAGCTTGCCTCTGTATAGAGGCGTATGGAGTTTTCTGGTCCTCGTATGAGGGCGTGGGTTCAAATCCCACTTCTGACAGACTTTTTTCCCGCCCGACGGGATACGGAGGTTTGCTTTCCAGCGTAACAAAATGTCCTTCCTTGTTTTTCCTGAATGAAACAGGATTATATTCTGTACTGAAGCCCTGTTTTACCAGGATGTGAACTCGTTTTGGTGACATTCATTTGCCTTTCCTCTCAAACATGTGATCCAGGTATCTTTTTTTGTGGATCAGATTTCACTTGCAACTTATAGTTTTTTCCATACTGCGTAGGAAAGGGCACAGTCCTGGAGTCTTCTTCATTCCTGTGATAAAAACGCATATCTATGTTTTGTAGTGGAATCCATGTCTTTGTAAAAATTTGATTCTGTTCGAGAGAGGGCCATCCAGGTATTTTAAGAAAGCTATATTTTTGGAAATGTGCCCTGATTTGTTGTTCAAATTTTTGATTTGAGCATTGAAAACCTTTGAGAGATTCAGTTTCTCAAGCGAGCAATTTTATTTTTCATGAAATTGATCAACTGAAATTAATATCTCCGTAGGAAAGCTAAAATTTATTCGAATGCCAAAATTAAAAGAAGAGAAGCTAAGAATACGGATGTGCAGTAAATATGTACGAATAGATGATGAGAAGCACTTGCACATCAATAACTCAAAGGAATTCTACAGGTGATGTGTAAGTTTATTTGTAACAAGACAAGCAAATTAATATGCACCTTTGTATACTGCAGAGTCAGTTGGAATGTCTGCTGCAGTGCCTATAGATCAGTATTCCCCAACAATTTTGATCCTGCCAACCAGAAAATTTCAAAAATATTTTCTTCATGGAATTTTCGGAGTACCAGCAAATTTTTGAAAAATTTTTGCATGCTTGAAAAAGTGTGGCTTGAAAGACAGCTTGAATGGCAGTTATTTTAAAAGCTTTTGCTTTTCTGCAAAATCAATTCAGGATCCAATGAAGCAGCTATATATACATAGTGGTGTGAATGTCTTAAAAAGATGGAAAAGTGGGCTTGAAGAAAGTTTTGTCAGACTTAAAAATTAAAATGAATCATTAAACCAGGTAAAAATAGCGTGAAGTATTATTAGCAGAAAAGCCAAGATATATTTTCATTACAAAATTTAAAATGACAGTGTCCTGACAAAATTTAGAAAAACACTGTACCCTCCTTTATTGCTACTTCTAGAAAATGCATTAGCCTACTGAAGAAATTTTCTGTACATTGACAAAAAACTTCTGCAGAGTGGCAGCACTGGTCAATGGACCACAGGTTGGGCAACACTGGTTTAATCAACTAAACCTTATCTGGAAGCAGACGTATAACACCATTGTGCTTCAATTTTGATTTAGTAATTGCTTTATGCTGCAACTATGCTCTTATTGGTGTTTAATAATTTTTTATCAGGGAAGGGAAGAAAGTGTCTGTATTTATATCAGTTTTGCTATTGTTGTCACGGGTCGACTAGATGTCGCCCGCGCATGCCCCGATTAACTCGGGAAAAATAGGTGCCGCCCGAGTCGGCACAACAACAGAATGTACGAGAGTACGACGTGGCGTATGAAACGCTGCGTTGTCCTTGTAACTCGGAAAAAGTATTCCTGAAAAAGGAGTAAGTATTAATAAATTATTATTTCATCATTTTTATCTTTAAGAAAAACAAGATTCCTTGGAAACCTAACCACACCAGGGATAGCCTTGGAGATAATGATCTCCAAGACTTATTCCACTCTTGTGAGTCAACATCATCATGAGAATTGAACAAATAACAATTGGACACACAGGCAGAAAGCCTTGAGGAAACTTTCCACCAGAGGAGGACCTGAGCCTGCTCCTTTCAGTGTGGAATTTTGGTCA
>CAJPEX010002308.1:4366-41468 GCA_905338405.1 Notodromas monacha
TAATATCAACTTCCTGTAATCCAAAAAGCATAAATGCTTTTTATCTTACTCAAAAACTACTGCAGTCAAATTGTCTTGCTGGTCATCCCTTCATTGGACTTCCACTCAAAGAAAACTGTCTGTTCTGTACAGGTGGTACCTTGAAATTTGACCCTAATCCATTGCCAAACTATGTTTGAATTGAAAAGTGGTCCAATTTCAAAGCACTTCATGAAATTTAAAAAGATCCTAGGGCCAGGACATGGAAGTGATGGAAAAGTATATTTAGGCTGCAAAGTTGGTGTAACAGTACTTACAAGAGTAAAATGTTGACATGTTACGTTATTACTTATATTCAAAGAACTTTGAAGGGATTTTTCAAAATAGTTGATTAATAAACGCATTTTCAATTGGAACAAATGATAATATTTTTCGAATAGCCATATCAAACGCGAAGCACTTCCAGTGTAAACTGTGAGATCCTCGAAAAAATGAGAACAATGCGCACCAAGTTTTTTGTGCTCGTAGTTTAATGAGCTTGAAGATATTTGAAAAAATTGCTGTTTTACCTGTAAATAAAATACGCTAGCATTCCTTCTCATTGTGTTTTTTGTTATTTGATATATTATTCCTTGTAATGAGAATAAACTTGCAAGTTGCTTCTTTCTGTGTATTATTGTTTGGCAATTGATATTACCCGCAGTTATCGCCAACTTCGAAAATTTAATTAAAATTTTGTATCGGTAAAGCGTGAAGAACATTTTCAAAAATGTGCCTCAGAAAAAAAATTGGAAAATTATGCTCGTGCTGAAAATAACATTCACTTTCGACATATCATTTATCGTTCGGAACTCTTCGAAAAATTCAAGGGATAGATTTTTTCCCCTTATATATATCGACTGGATGTTTTTTTTCATGTACACGTTTGAAAAGGCTAGCCCTTACATCCAGCCAATAACGACTGCCACGGCTTCAAGCCCGGTGTAGAAAAGGGGGAGAGCCTCAAAAGATACTTTTCTTCGGGAATTAAATGTGTGTGTGTATGTGTAAATGTGCCTTGCTCTATATCTATTTTTTTTCTCCCTTGAACCTAGAGGAACACGTACCCGAGCCTGTCAAATTCCATCCGCAGATGTTTTAATATCACCAACGGAATTAGATTTCTAGTCACGAGCGCGAGACTTTAAGAAGTCTTTGCCTCAGGCGGGCTCTTTTTTTTTTTGTGGGGGGTTGGAAAGAAAATCGTTGGATTTTGCTGGTTACCATCAAAAGGGTCTTGAACATTCAAAGTGTGTATGGAAGAAAGTCCCTAGAAAAATACCTAGTGTCGAAGGGTTCTCTACTAGTCTGCGGACGTACTTTTTACTCTTGCTTTTAAAAGTAGTTCCGTAGAGGTACGCGCAGTTGTAACTTTTTATTAAAATTTCATATATAAAATGTAACGTGTGAAACTCTGATGTTGATTTTGCAATAAAGGTCAGAATTTATATTCAACAAGGCGTGATTGCGATCATCAATTAGATATTTAAAACATCTAAATTTTTTTCGCGAAAACTTGAGGACTTTCTAATTGTATTTTTAAATAAATTCTCGTACTTTTTTTTAAATTAATACCATTGCCTTCAATATTCGATGCCCATAATATTCAACGTCTTTTTGAGATGCACTAAATTTTTAATCACAAAAAGTCTCTGTCAGTTCAAAAATTAATTACAATCAAGATTTTGACGATATAAAGACCTCTGAATTGTTTACTATACATAGTAATGAGTAAAATTGTCCTTGGTCATGTGTCAGCAGATTAAATTTTAATTTGCAGTTGAATTTTTGTTCTCGTTTTTTTTCATTCAATTTGCGCTCCACTTTAAGCAACAGCTCAAAGTCATTTGGAATTGAGGTCAATGAATTCTGCTTTGATGAGTTTTCTCAGTACTTCGCAATCAAGTCCATATATTGCACCCGGATATTAATTAAAGATGATGACAACTTCTCATCAGGAATAATGGATGATTCTGTGAAAGGGTGGTACAATTTTACTTGACCCAGTACTAAATTGATCTTCAGAATGCTTTCGAAACAGGATACCTTCTTCAATTGGAATTATTGAAATCATGCGTCTGTTTACGAAAAAATATTTAATCACGCGATCAAAAAAAAAAGAAGGGGAGTTTCATTCGAGCGTCGTGACTCTCGAGTACTATACTGAGTTCCTGATTTTTATCCTATTTTTCAAGAAATGTTTGATGAAAAGTTCAGCGGCGATGCCGTCATGAATGTAGAGAAATTTCGTAAATGCCGATTTCTTGGCCTCAAAAAGCGATGGTGAGGCCGGAAGTTGGTTCTATTTTCGCGAGATGACTTCCGGGCAGCGCATCCGGTCGGTCATCTACCAAACAGCATCACATCCGGGCGAAAAAACTTTCTAGATGCTGGTCAGCAGCTGGAAAGCAGATTGCTTTCCTAAACTTGACGTCATATTTCCAGTCGTCATAGGGAACGAGGAAAGACGATCCATACGAAAGACGGATGAAAAAAAGAAGCATTTTGCATCAAAAGTACATTTTGCTTGGATATTATTATTTTCTTGACGTGCTGCAATGGACTTATTGCGTCAAACTTGATTTTCATTGATCAGATACTTTTTGGGACGTTGATTCTATTTTTATTATTATATTTTTGAATCGTCGATTAGAACGTTCTCCATACTCAAAAAAAAATCCCGCAAAATACCCATGCACTTGTATGGCTTCTGCAAAAATCAGGATAAATTGTGGCATTGACTTATATAATACCAGAAAAATTCACAAGAAAATTTCATCGACTTATTTGTTTTTGCGTACTGCTTGTAAACTTTGGCCTTATTTCATGAGAATTTGATGTTCGGGATTGTTTTTTCAGAATATTTCAGAATCTGTATGTACATCGTTCTAGACTCTAGAGTATCTAGAATTCTAGATGACAAGGATTTTAATTTTTGATCCACAGTTCTGGCCAAATAACTTGAGCAACGGATGAGAGACAAGGATTTGTATTTGACTGCATCCATAGAATTCACGCTGCAATCATCGGTCTGTCGTATCAGTAATATTTTGAATGAACCAAAAAAGAATTTATCGTTTAAAGAATTTCCAGGATGGAAATGAGTGATACTGTGTAAAGTATGTACACAAATATATTTGTACAGTAATTTGTTTCGTTTTTCACAGTTAATCTTGGTCTGACAGTAACATTTTCTATTTATTATTCAAGAAGTGAAAAACTTGGTTTATTATGCTGGATAATCGTTGATTCAATAATAAAAAATTTTGCAGGATGATCAGTCTGAACTTCGTGCTGAACATTTTCCATGTGACAAAAATCTTCTTCCGATCATTCCATCAAGTGTAAACGTGTATTTTCCCCGTTTCAAGAGTGATAACAATAAATGCGTTTTATTGAACAGATGCAAAGAACATTAATTCTCGTCCTCATTGTTATTTTTCTGCTTGATAGAAATATGTAACAGTAAATAAGCTTCAGAATTTTCGAAAAATTAGGCGATCATCCTAGAGTCGGTTTCGCTTACAGAATCGTATCATTCGTTCCTCGACAAATAAAAGTAACAATTGTCAGCCCGAAGATGTTTGTCCTCATATGGTTGAGCAGGACTTTATGAAATGTTCTGCATTTTCTGTGCGTACACCTGCAAAACTCAAAAATGACGTACAGTAGTAATGAAAACCGTTTCCCGAAGCTGCAAAAAGTTTAATAAATTGAGGAGTTCCAAATCAACTGCATCAGGGATCAATCGATCAGTGATGGAATGGTCCAATAATTACCGGACATCAACTTTTATTTCCCATAAAACTACTGCCTATCCCGTAATTCCATTATCTTTCTTAATGCCACGGGTAACTTGTGAGAACTGAAGAAACTGAGGCAGTGCAATATTATCTTGAAAAATACCACGCAAAGACTTGGCAAAATAAACTTATAATTTACTGTCCAACTTTTTAGATGACCTATTTTGAGTCCAATTTGCTGATTCTTGTGGGAGAAGGCCCTGCAAACTGAGTAATGCATTCAAAATATTGTGTGGGACGAGATTATTCAGATTTACAAGGCCGATGGATTCCCGTGGAGTAAACAAGATTTATCTCTCTTATATCAAAAACATGGCTTGGCTTGGAGTACAGTGAAGAACATGAAATTTAAAATGTAATCGCAGACAAATTGGGAAAGAAAACATTCCGTCGTTATTGTGCTTGTAAAATGTTGGATACTAATCTTGTTGGTAATGCGTAGCCATATCTGTTCACCTGGCTTATAGTAGGCTTATATAAATTAAAGAATTACGAACTACGCGCGGTTGCTTTCTATTATCAGCGTGGGAAATAATTAAAACTACAGTAATGTATTAGACAAAAAATCTCTCAATCACTGAACGTGTGAAATCAAATCAGAAGATATTAGAAAAAATTCAAGGAATATACGTCTCAAACGAAAAATTATCCGATCTTGCTCACATCTAAAATGATCTAATTTAGAAACATTCTGATTGTTCGCACTTCAGTTCGATTCTATATATACCCACAGGTCGATTTTAACAAAAATTCCAAATAGCAATAATATTTTTAATTTCTGGGGTTCCAACGCTTATAAGAATAACGTACGTATGTTAATTATCATGTAATGCCCATGACGATTCCACAAACAAAAAACGAAAAATCATAAACTATATTTTAAAGTCGATCCATATATTAAATGTAATTGAAGTTTATTTCTCAAAGCTCCTGATATCGAGATACAGTATTTCATTTCCTGCCGTGAAATTGTATTCCTTCATCAGTCGTTGGCAACTTATTTTTCTCGTATCCGGTGATACTGTACAATATATCACAAATACTGTATATCCAGAGATTATAAAATCGAGATTTGAACGATGAACTCTTAAGGCGTCGCAAATAAACTCAATTCAACAACAGTATTATTGGCGTCGGAATCCAGTTCCCTTCTCGGTCTATTCTTTGAAACAGCCACAATAATATATACAGTAGTACTTTCTGCATATAGTATTTTCTATAAATATACCATATTTATATTTATATATATCTGGTACAACACAGTATTATATATTCTGTTTGGCACATGTGCAAACCTGACCTAGAAATTGGAGACAATATATGTTTTTCAATCATTTATCAAAAGGAAGACTTCTCCGCGTGTTTTCAATTTGTATAAGATGTGTCAACAAGAATGAGCGCAGCATGCTGCTCTTTGGGTACCGTATAGATCAGATAATATGGTACATCCTGGTAAATTACTGATTTGTTATGTGCTTTCTACTTGCGTCACCCAAGTGTAGTACGGTTTTCTCACAGCCTATCTTCAGGTTGAATGCCACAGGTGTCACTGCTCTCGAACGCTGCCAAAATGCATTCCCTGCTGCTTATTCTGATGGTACTGTATATGGTGCAGATGTATGGTCTGATGGTGCAGTATACGCTGAGTTGCTGACTAAACCGCATTATGAAAATTGACAGGAATAGGTGGAGTTAGGCTGCTAAAACAATAGCAATTTTTTTCATTGAAACATAATGTACATTCTTGTTACACATATGTATGGGCACAGTGTTGGAGAAGAAGGTCTTTATCATTTACAGCACAGCACATTTCGCGTATACATACAAGCTAATGACCAGCAGCAATTGCTCCATTATGTATGCGAGCTACGTACTGTACTGCGGCGTGAATGATGCAAGACTGCAATGCAGAAGAAAGTTAGCAGAAAACTCATAATCATTAATTTTCGACTATACAGCTGATAGGGGTTTAGGCCGTCGAAGCCTACTGCTCAGGCATATATGCTGCTGCTGCTGCATGGTTACTTGCTGAAATGTATCAGGCCATTCGGGTGATGACCCCTTTGTAATTGTAAATGACTTCAGGTGCTGCATGCTGATGGTTCTCTTCAATAGTACATGTACTGTACTGTATTTCTGGCCTGAAGAACGACGTACTGCTGTACAGTATATGAGAGGGGAATATAATACGGCAATCATGTGAGCTGTGATGTTTCCCCTTCATCAGGAGCTAATTACAGTATTCGAGCTACACTTGAAGCAGCAGTCAAAATAATTTACCCAGCACAATCTGACTTTAAAGTGGATGCAGGGTTTTAAAGAATCCTTCTGAAATGAGCTACCGTACTTTGTGGGGCAATATATATAGGCGAAACTGGTTAGATTATTACATAGCCCAGCACTGGCATCAGCATATTTGAAGGAACATAGAGGGCAGGGCAAATAATTTTTTACAGGAATTCTGTAACTATGAATACCATAGAACTCCTTCCTTCTCTCTTCTTTCCTTTGCTTCTCATCCTGTATGCATATTAGCGAGAGCTCTTGCTTGACAAAATTGAATTCAATAAGGAGAACATGCATCACAGTAGGTGAATGGTTAGAGAAACCGGTTCTTAAGCGTTCCCGTCACATACCCAATACCCCCTTTGTTGTACAGTTTATCCTTCAGTCAGCCAACTTCTACGCAGGGCCTCTTGACACAAGACTACCTGTTAATACGCCACCTCTGTTGGCGGCATTCTCTTTCAGCGCCACCAATGGTTTCCGTTAAGTGACTTGAACTGATCTGATGTAGCACACAGAATCTGGGAAAGCTTCCTACAATGCAAAATAACACGATTTAAATTATAGGAACACATCTTCGAAAAAATACTATAGTATTGTTTAGTCATAGTTAGGTTTCAAGTAAATAGTATCTTCTCATCTTACACTGATTTCAGCAAGAAATTCCTGCTCAAAAAATGTGGTATTCACAAAGTTACTCATTGATGACATGCTGGGTGGAACTGGAAGTCAACAGACCCCAAGCGGACTGGCGTGGAAGTGAGCGGTGGCAATTTGAAAACATGTTTAGTGGTGTCTGCTGAACCATGTTTTCAATGATAGACTGGCGCTCCTAGGGGTGGCGTGAAAGAGGTAGCCCTGATTTGAGCAGTGTTGAGTGGCAGCTGTACCATAATGTCGCGTCACGGAGAATGGCCTACTGAACAATGTTTTATCCTTAAAGTGTTTTGTAAATTGTGGTGTTTTGGCTATGCTGGTAATTTGTGGCTACATGTGAGCTCTGGCAAGAAGTCCGCCCACCGGCTTAAGGGATCCATTCTATCTCTTGCCTTCTTAAGCTTCATTTTAAGGAAGCAAACGCTCAAAGTGCTAAAAGCTGTGCTATTGCTTTGTGCAATGTTACGCAGAGCTTGTTCGCGTTCTCAAAACTGCATCACGTAAACCGTTTGCGTGTTTATCAATGTGATGACTTGCACAGTGGTTAGAAGTGGTTTGCTAATATCGATTGATGGATCGGGAAGCCACGGATGAAAAAAGCAGCACCGAAAGCAGATGATTTCCAAATCTTTGGACGGAAGATGTTGAAATGCATCTTTGGATTGATAAGCAAAGAACGTATTTGAGGAGTTCCCGCTTGAGGGCATTGTGGAAACCTCGTTGGAGTCCATCACCAGATTCTCTATTGTGGTCTGTCGCAACCACGAATCAGTTCTACTTGAAAGGTAAAAGAAACAGCACTTGTGACGATACGAACAGTTACCATCCCCTGAACAACGGCAGCAGTGTCAAAGTTACGCGGAAGAGGCAGATAACAAAGCCGAAACCAATAACGCCATGGTCACCCCTGTGCATCGGTGAGATTTTACTGCGCTGACATTCATTAGTTCTAGTGGCTACCCACCGTCTTCATACCGATTACCTGAATTATTTGCCTGCCCCAGCCCACAGTTTTTCTTACCTTAGATTCGGTTCGGGCACAGTGTACTTGACAATATTCCAGGTGGATATTTCGGAATGGGGACGGGGTATCATGAAATAGACGATAGCCCTTTTATGGGAACAGTTTAAGTTCATGAGTGGTTCTTGAAATGCGCTCTTTCCCAGGTACCAGCATGTGGACACTTTTTGGGAGCAAGGCAGACATTGTAGCGAACAAGTCTCCAACAATTGGAATCGTGGACGCATTGCAGGCAATCGTGGAGGACATCAGAGTGGTACTGGACGTGGCACCAGCACCTTCGGTTACCCTGAATTTGGGCAACATGCCGCTGTGGTGCATGCTCTACGCAATGGGGGTGCCCACGCTGAGATTGACACTGACAGCTTACTTCTTGAAGCTGGGCTTATCAGTGACCAGCGGGAGTATTTGCAGCATCAACAGCGTCTGCAGACTATGGCAAGACTTGTGACTGAGGCACATTTGGCTGGTGGATCTGGTAGTCGACCACTGAATTGCATCATTTGGACGTGTTTCATGGCCCTAGCATTGTTCGTTGTTCCTGCTCAGATGTTCTATGGAAACCACACCGAGTTCTTCTTCTTCTTCGTTGTACCCTTGGGTAAGTTCGGGAGTTGTGCAACCCCTCTTCTATTTCGGAGGGTGAAATTTTGTGCGTACCTAAATGTTTACTGGACTACTGATATAATGTACGGTGAATGCTTCGGGATCAAATTAACGATGCATCTTCATGTATTGGTCACGGATCTCGGTAGAGTAGTACAAGTACAAAGCCATTTCAAAGAAGGGATGGTTCAAGTTTATTATTAGTCTTGCTTGCAACTGGTTTTGTAACGATGTACTGTTGATGTTGTAAAATTAAACTGATTTTCAGCATTTTGAATGAGGAATTTGCCGACTGTCCTCTACCAAACCCGGGGGCGATGTGCTAATTCCTAACGAGATGTAATAAATGACACTTGTGAACTAAAACAAGAAAATGAGAGATTCTAGATTTTACCTAAATTTCTGTGACAGATTTCTGGTTTGAGAGATTTAAACTTCCGAAGGTCTTAGTTTACATTATCTTTCTTCCTCTATCGACAGTTTGGTCCAGTAATTGCTTTTATAATTCGTTGTTAAAGTTTCCTCAGAAATAGTGAGATTTCTAAAAAAAATGTATATTAATGCTCAGTGATTCTCCGAGTTTTGATCAGGAAATAAAACTGATATTTAATTGGAAATCCTTTTAACCCCGAAAAGCTAGGTGTTTATGAAAACATCCTATTAGCATTCAGGTCCGGCCATTTTGAAAGTCTGTATAATTTTCCCGTAATTCTTATGAACTTTTTGAAATATCCACCAAGTGAAGCGTCTTCTCCTTTGCAATGCAAGTACCTGTATGTTATTTTTTTGTTGGAGTTCTGAAGTAATATTTTATCTAAATTCACCAAAGCTTTCAGTATTCTGCATACGAGTAGCTCTAGCTGTTTATGCGTCCAGGAGGATGATCGCGAAGTAGCGTCTTATACATCTTTGAGAAGGCTGAAATTATTAGAAGGATAACTATTCGAACAAAATCACTACTGCTCTGACTTGACCTGTTGGGGAAAATCAATGGTACTGCGAAAGAATGTGTCGACTCCAAATGTGAAGATAATTGTCGCAACAGTTTTTCAGTATGCATGCCAAAAAAGGCGAACAAAATCTCTCTCATCAAGCAATCTCACAACCACCTTCAGTACATGACATTTGATTTTTGTTGATGTCATTTCAGGTTTGCTGGTGTTCGCTTTCTGCGTGGCCATCAAGCAGTACTTTTTTCCCAAGATGTCGTCTCCGTGTCCCACTCGTCCAGTAACGACGCAGACAGTAACAACAACTTCGTCAGCCATGCGGAGTAACCGCAGCACGCCGCCTTCAGTGTCAGCAATGTCGACGCCGGCAACTGTGGATTCTGTGGACAGTAATGTTCAACAGCAGAGTGAAAATGTTCGTCATGGAGTGGCGCGCAGTAGCAGTCAGCATCGCCGTCATCGACGCCGTTCTGGTGCTCAGACCGTGAATTCAGCTGCAAGTACCGCTCCTCTGGATACCGAGACACCAGTTGCAAGTCTAGTTGCGGGGCATCAGAGGAGGTGGGGATTTCGAAAATGAACTTTCAATTACTATTTGTGGAGATTGACCGCTTTTTGGTGGGATGAAAATGACTACAAGGATGACTATTCAAACAGAATCACTGCTGTTCTGACTTGACCCTTAGGGAAAATTGTGTTGACTCGAAACGTGAACATAGACCGAAAAATTCATCTTGCAAAGAATGCTGAGAGACAACATGCTTTTAAACACAAGAGCTGGAAGAAAAATATGGATCAGTAGATGTCAAGCTTCAATTTTCAGAAGGAAAGAAAACTTGTCAATCACCCAGACGCTGGGAAAGCGTTCTTTTCGAACCCAGGATTTGATATTGTAGTTTATTTTAGAAAAGTTTCGCAACAGTTTTTTTAGTAAACATACAAAAAGCACCAACAAAATCTCTCTCAGCAAGCAATCTCACAACCACTCCCTGCAAAGGTTTAGGTCTGAGTCGTCTGCTTGATGATTTTGGTTAAAAAAAGAGAGGGTTTATTAATTTATCACCATAGCTTTGGTGAAATACTGTAAGTGAAGATAGTTGGAAATCAAGTGTGTTGCTCTTTCAGTGGAAGCGTGACACTTTGAGAAGAAAACCTTTGAGTTTTCTGGTCGACCAACTTCTCTCCACTTGATTAATTTCTTCCTCAACTAATGAGGCGTGGCGCAGTACTTCAAAAGAATGAATTCTTGGAGCGAAGGTTGCATTTAACGAAAAAAAACTTGACACAAAGACGAAGACTTGTTCTGTGTCCCAAAAGTAATCTGAGCGTGGGTTTTGAGAATCCCAACACTTGTTTAAACCAATTTTTGTATATTGACTGAAAATTTAATTCAATATTGTGCGGTTGACTCGAAGAGTTTTCAATTGCGTTTTACAATGATGATTTGTGTGGTCTTCGTTTGAGGAGCAATTGTGTGATGTGCGAGGGTTTGAATCATGAACTTTTTCCCCGCTTGGTTTATTCCGGGTAAAGCCATGATGTTGCTTCATCGGATGACCTGAACGTTGCCGAGTTGCTGTTCGACGCAAACTCTCTTGCGTCACCCACGTTCATGGACCAAGGCAGAGCACCGCCTCCGTACCATTTGGCCGTACTGATGCCAAACCCCATTCCTTGTTTGAGTAACGAAAATCCCCGTGAATCTGACGCTTTTCCCGGTGTTCACGTGTCAGCTGCTGATGCTGGCACTGTATCTGGCATTGGCAGTGTAAGTCCTCCGCCGCCATATGACGCCACTAACTTCCCGAGACGCCCTGGAAATCATCTGTGATTCAATACAATCTGCTTCTTCGTCCTGTCATGATGGGAGTCAAAGGTGAATGCATTGATGCAGCTGAAGGACTTCCGCATTTCTGCTTCTGGATACACGAAATTCCCGTGGAACTTTTCCTTTTTGGTTATCTGAAAGAATTCGCAGAGCTGGAAAAGGTTCTGCGAATTGGGGGTTTTTTTTCACTTGGACGAACTTGAATCTCATTCATTTTATTGATGTCGCTTGATTTTATTCCGATGTCGAAGGTTGTAGTTCAGTTATGTTGACGCGGATACGTATTCTGTGGGTCTTGGGGGGCTTATGTTTGGGTTAGATTCCGTACTCATTCCAATATCGGACGCCGTTGATTTTTGAATTGGCCTTTTCTCGCCGCCAAACTAGAATTAATATTCATTGTGAATCCAAGACGCACTTGGTTTATCCCTAAGCAGCCGCGTCTTGTTTCAACTCATGAATTAGTCACTACTTGATCTCAACTTTTTTGAACCAACATGTGTATTCTAACTCTTCTGTAGTTTTGAAGTGACCATGTTGGTCAGATATCTTTGATATGCATCATTTTTTCTGGAAAATATTTCCTTCGTGACTAGGATTTGTATGCTGTACGTTCTCAAGAACGTGAATTGCCATGAAGTTGGAGCTCAAACTTCATGGCTAGACGCCCTAACATGCAAGACTTCCCTTGATTTTTGTAAACGAATTTGTGTCCAAAAAAATAACGGCGTCATGTATTCTTCTGAATACGAAGAAGGATGAGTTTGTTAATGCAGGTGAGGGAATCACGAACCCGACATTCCAAATAGCAAGACCGAGCGTATAGGTGATAAGAACCATCACCTTGTTGAAGATCGAAGCTCAGATACAAGGACTACTCTGTGGCAGAAAAACACGAAGAAAATGTATGTCGAGGACTTTCATAAATGCGTTTGCCTCAAAATTGGAAATTACATGTGTTCAACGAAACCTGAAGACAGATGAGTGTTTGTCGTTTTGAACTATTTTGTCACAAATTTTCCGCGCTTTTTGTGCCAATAAGACGTCGCCAGATTCCGTCATCTACCCCTTGTCAATGTTTCGTATGTAATTTGTTATTGTTGGAGTTAGCGTTGGGCGATGTTTCGGTGTTCAGCTTTGTGATAGACAAGTATTCGAAGGATGTTGCTTTCAGTGTGGATCAGGGATCTCGTCACCCTAGTGTTGCTGTATGATAGTGCAGTACCTGTTTCTCCCTCAAGATCATGAACGGATGTGATCAGTTGAAGTCACAATTCGGTCTTTTTTTTTTGATTGCTTGTAAATAGATGTCATTGATAAACTAGGGTGCTAGAATATGCTTTCCATTCCTCGGCCGAAATCTCTTTGACGTGATCGGTGTTGTGTTTCTGTCATTCGACAATTTGTACAAGCGGAGTTATTTGGGAACCGAAGATGTTCGTTTGATGTGCTTCGTTTTGATTCATCGGTTACGAGAAATTAAACACCCAGGAATTCGTGATTGAATGAAGGGCCTAGATTTATTTTCCAGTATTTGAAGAAGCTGCGCGAGTGTGATTAATTTGAGTTTGCAGAACGCGTTGACCAATTACGGTGAGGACTATCAGGAACTTCGTGAAGTTTATTTTTCGCTTACCATTAAGCGAACAGATTTTCTGGGTCCAGCTGAAGAAGTCGCTAAAAAGGACAAATTATGTATTGGAAGATGGAACGTGATCTGATGATGGACAGCGGTGAGTACTTGACATGGTACTATGCGGTATATTGTATCCCATCGAATTCGAGTTTTTTTTTTTTGGTCTTGTGTTCTCCCTTGTATGAGTCTCGTTGGATGAAATTAATTTTTTCGAAACTCGGTTTGATGACCTGTGATTTTTGCTCACTCGGGTTCCAATGGTTTAGACTTCAAAGCAGTGTTCCCCAACCTGTGGACTGGCACCAGTCTGCAGGAGTACGATATTTTGACCAGCTGTGGAAAATTTATCAGAAGTAGCAATGAAGTCTGTTATCTTGCTCTGAAATTTTTGAAAGACAATGGCAGTATGTTGAAATGATGTGATGCAAAATGGAAGTTGGCTCTTCTCCTAAAAATGCCTTAGGACAATTTTTGCGTGCTGAAAATAATTATTTTAATTTTTCATTCTGAGAAGCCTTTTCTTGAAGCACAGCTTTTTAATTTTCAAAGACATTCAACTATACATAAGTAGCATAATAATTTCTGCTGGTCTTCAAAAATTTTATGAAAATATCCCAGGCTGCAGGCCCAGAAACACTGGTTCAGATGACAATTGAGTTGAAAATGGACTCTTATTTAGAAATATTGAGGCAACTTGCCATGGTCTTGTGTTTCACGTATTGCAATACTATACTGTACTGTACTCATGTGAGTAGAACGCGCAAATTTTTTCTAGAAAAATGAGACAAAAAGTGGTGAGTGGGTATGAAATTTTGCTACAAATAATTTATGTAAACAGAGTGATGTAAGGTTGATCATGGATGACACATTCAAAATAAAAAATTTTTGGCACCAATGCTGCTGGCATGTTTTATGCTCTTTTATTCAATTATGAGAGTGTTCATGAAAGATTATAATTCTATGAAATGTGCACCTAAAAAGACCAGGTGCGAGTCTTACATTGATGTGCTGTACAGGTACTTACTTTGACTTGTTTAAATATGGGCGTGTGACTATTCGAAGCCTTTTAAAAGGAGTACATAATTTTTAAAATGTTCAAACTCGGCAGTGATAATGTCTTAGATTTTTAAGTACTTTAATGACATGCTGGACTCACCTGATTGATTTTGCGTTTTTGATGCTAAAAGTTTCCCCAAATTACTATACTGCTGTTCGTCATTTTTTAAAAAGAAATTGCGTTACTCTGGGCGGGAACACAATTTTCGAATGAACATGCGCAATTCTCCCAATATTTATCATTCATCTCCCAGCGCTAGGGGTTTGGAGGTTTCTGAATCGCAAATGTACACAACTTTCCAGTGACCCATCATCTCAGATTGAGGTCACCAAAGTCTATAACCTGATATGTTGAACACTGGGTGAACAAAACCATCCCTCATTTGGAAAGTCATCCATCAGTCATTGTGTGAAAATGTGCAACCGTCATCTGTTCCACATTCTTTTGAAAATTCTCGAGAACAAGGATGGAATACCTGTTTTTGTGCGTGAATATATAATCAGAGAAACATTTTCTGACTGCTGTGAACGCTGTCTAATTCTAAACATCTCCAAATCCTAGAAATGTTTTGAAATATTTGAGGCCGAATGTTTGCCTTGAAACACATATACGCGTAGTTGCTTTGACATGGCCGTCTTTTACCATATTCGTATGGTGTCATGCAGAAATGGTTGCCTACTCAAAGTTCAAGCATAGAAATTTTAGAAGCTAATGTCAGTGCAACATGTTTCAGAACTAAAATGAAAATGAAATCTTGAAAATTGCAGTTTTTGATCTTGAGAACTGGCTTCACTCTAATTTTAAAACTTTTAATGCCGAGAAAGCCAGTATTTCCGTTCTTACCTTCGGCAAGGCTAAAAAATCTTCGACTTCTGCATTTATGCAGCCTATATCTCCATTCGAAGGATTATTTCCGTGTACACTAGTATACAGATCGTACACGCAGTACTGCATACAATAAAGTGCAATGCGGCCTGACTCGGAATTTCTCGATTTTTCCTTCTACAGTACGTAATTATTTTCATGACGGTATATCGGTATTTTCACTGTATTGATAGATTTTTGACTCCGCTTTTGGCAGCAGTGTGGAAATGTTCATATAATGGGCTTCGCATGTTCTATATGAGTATAAGTCCTATGATTGAGTTGAATATTGGGAAAGCTATTCAAGAATAACCCGCTTCAAGCAGGAAAATTACGTTATCTGAAACATATTCGAAAAAAAGCGCGATGACGACCCCATCACAGCAGTGATGCAGGAAGATGACTACAATATACTACAGTAACTACATATACTTTCGAGGTTTTCTTTTCTTCTCCAAAGGTTGATCTTTTCTTTGATGCTTGCAATGCAGTGTACTGTATAGCGATTGCATTTTGACAACAAAGTTTGACACGGAATTTTAAGCAGGTCTGATGTAAAAAAAAACAGGTCCGATGTGAAGAACAGGTCTGATGTTCTTCAGACTTGTATGCTATGCGTCAGTAAACTGTACAAGTTCACTGTACTCTGCTAAAATACATAATTGAAAAAATCTGCTCCAGTCCAAAAAACTTAATCTTTTAAACTTGGCTGATCCATAGGATAAAGTTTTTCTGAATGTATAAATCCTTTTTTACAATCAATGATCGAAATTATTTTCCATGTTATGCACAAAAGATCTCAATAAAATAAAGTCCTTTTCTACCTTTGTCGTGTAAATTCATCGGAATACTGTACTGTAATATGTTGCGGAACGCTGAGAAAATTTTGAAGGTTCCTCCTTTTTTTATAATGCTTCTTCCTGACTTTTTCATTAGCTTGCAGGACAGCAGACTGAATATTTTAAATGTGGAAACTATAGTAAAGTACTTCGCATCAAAGTTGAGCGTTTAAAGCTTTTGCTCAAGAGTTCACCAGGGTTTCCTTGCTGATGAAACAATGTAACGTAAATTTATTCAGATGAATACGACAGTACCGCTTAGCAGAATACCGAAGTACTGTGCGGTAATATTCTTTCTAGACGTTTTCTAATGGCCAGGTTGGAATGCCCTGAGGTAACAAGCAATTTTTTAAAATGATGCAAGAAAATGCATCATAATTTGATCCATTGCAGGTGATGAAGCAACTTTTACTGTGCTGCTCGCCTCTGCTGGGCAAATCTTGGACCATTATTTATTCCCCCTTTCACTTTGTGTGGGGCAATGTTTGCTCATCGTATATATTATCAAGGTTTCCAAGGGAAGACAATTCTTTTCACGCTTCAATTTGAGACATTTTGTCTAGCAATGTTTGTATTTTTTCAATGATTTAATCAAGTATTTTTTCAAGAGGCGTCATCTCTCTTATTGTTGATTTTTTACTGAGCGTTTTGCCCGCAATTCAAAAGATTTTTTTGCAATTTCTTATTGTACAAAATCCAGTTCCATGCAATACGGTATATTCCAATGAAAATGACAACAAAATACCTGTACTCTATACACTGAAAAATCTTGTTGCAACAAGCTTTTTGAGACCACTAAAAGATATCTGTTATCCTGAGTAATTTGTTACAACTAGATTTTCAAAATGCATGTCTGGAAAATGTTTTTTTTTTTTTACATCAGACCTGTTTACAGTATACTGTAATCAATTATATCTTGCCTTTTTTCATTCTTGGATTGTTTTAGTATTCATAGAATAACCTAACAATCTTCGGGAAAATATTGGCGTAAATCATACTTTCCAATGGATGTCAATATTGCGTTGTCTGTAACAGATTGTGAATAATTAGTGAAGGAATGATGTTTTAAAAAAACTAGTTGATACCCAGGAGGAGCACGCGCAGTTTTCCAAGCATTCACCTCAAATAATTTTTGCGCTGATTTTGAAATGATTTTTTTCTGTCGCTTACGCAATTTGTTACTTGGAGAATCCATTAAGACTTTCACAAAAAAGTTTGTTGTACTATAAATTGAGCGTACAAAATTGTTTCAAAATTCACTCGATGGGTTTTCTGCCAGGACTTGAGAAAAACTTTGCTATACTGAAAATGTTTTGTAATGATATTCGATACAAAAATAATGTTACTGCTGTATGCTGCACTGTACCGATAAATTGTTTTTGAGTCATATATCTGGTTCCATATTTGAACTTGCATGCTTGGATCTGAACATCATCTGTCGTTTATTTGGAGCTAAATGTTTCTTGTCACGAGGGAATCATTGATGATAATAAGGAAATGTAACTATAATGAACAGGTAAACTGGAATTTCATTTTCCTCTCACTGGCGAAACTATTTCCGTGTGGCCCTCATCAGAGGTTAATTGGGAATAGTGCTCTGATTTACGAGGAGAGTGGTCTATATTTAAGTATCATAGGTCTGTCCTTGAGGGTTCTCAATCCCCATGGAATCCAGTCGTATGTGGCCAAGTTATCTTTATTGCATTGTTGTCTTTTCATTAAAACGTACATCGTATTACTAAAACATAAATACTTCCGGTTTCTTATTCGTCTCAATAAACTGGATTGAACAAGACATCAACCAAGTATATCTGCTTCCATGTCGATCTTTCTTCAATAAGTGAAAAATCAATATTTTTTTACAGTTTAGGGTACTATTTTTGAAGGTCTACAGAGTGGAAATATAAAGATTTAGCATATGTTGATGCCATAGACGTATATACAGTATATGTATATAGGTACAGAACCATATTTTTTGTGTGCTTGGAATAGGAATCCTGTAGTTGTATTTTGTTGTAATAGTTGTACCTTGCAATTTGACCCTAATCCATTGCCAGACTAGGGTAAACTTGCAAATTGGGTTAAATGCAAGACACTCCATGAAATTTAAAATTATGAGTTTAAAAAGGCAAAAAAGTGGCCGAAGCAGGTTAAATTGAGGGGCAAGGGTTGAATTGCAAGTCAACTTCCCTGCAAATTTGATTATTGAATTGCAGAACAGTCCAATTTGGGAGGTCAAATTGTGAGGTACCACCAACATTTGTTTGTTTCCTCCAGATTGACAAGTTTTTTCCTGTCCTGAAATATAACCTCTATTTTGGATGATTCACATACAAAAAGAAACTGAAGAAGTCCGATTTCAATGATGAATTCAAATAATAAGAATGATTTCAGTGTCATTCAAATGTACCATGAAAATTATTTGATCCATCCCGGCGTTTCTGAAGGATGAAGACTATGACGACAAAAAAGTACAGTACTGTACAAATGTACAACATAGCTTTGACAATCGGTCGTAGTCGCTTCTGCATATTGCGTTAAGGTCAGCTAGTGCAAACCAAGCAAACAAGATTTGCATTGGAATGCTCCTGGCCTTGAATACAATAAGATATTCTGCATGAAGAAGTCACTGCGAATAAGGTAAACAACCTCTCTGGAGTTTCCAGCGCCAGCATTCGGCATCAGCAGCGGTTCTCGCATACTCCGGTTATTTTGCTGCCTGACTTACCAGCTGTCACGTTCGTCAGAGAACAAAAGAATAATTCGCAGCAGTTCTATACCGACACGATTTGCATTTTCGTGTCCGTCTTTGGAATTTATTCGGGACGTTTTGAGTGTATTTTCGCTGCAATTGTTTGAGAAAACTATGGGACATCCTTACAAATGGAAATAGCAGTGAGACCCTGAGTATACACCCACTGACATACGAGTATGTGGATGCCCCAATAACATACTGATGATGATTCAACTTCGGGACACTTGAAAGTAAAACAAAATCGGCCCCGACATCCAGACAATGTTTTGAGAAAGGGGCACTTTTCAAAGTTCATTTAAAAATGGAAAAAGGTTTTTCAAATAATTTTTTGACATTTCTTGAACATAAATTGAGCTAAAGTTGGTACCTTGCAATTTGACTGTAATTTGTTGAAAAACTTTGGTTAAATTGCAAAATGTTTGAATTGTGAGACAATTTGCGTGATTTGAAAATATCAGAGCAAAATTCAAAAAAGTGGCAAAAGCAGTTTCAATTGCAAAGCAAGTGTCATATTGCAAGTCAACATCCCAGCAAATTTTCGCTTTCAAATTGCGGGAGGTCCCGCTTTGCAAGGTACCACCTGTATTTGTAATATCCACACAAATTTGGAATACATTTCCATTGAACTTATTCTTAGTCATAATCAAAAAAGGTCAATTTTGTGCTTTGTTTTATTTAATTCTCCAATCATCTGTGAAGACTTGTTTTTGTTACTTGCTTCTTGAATTCCCTTTGGTGCCAAAAGATCATCAGATGCTGTGCATCAGTTTTCTTTTGAACAGTTATTTTCTGTATACAGTATTTGTTAATATAAGAGTGAGGAAAGCAATTTTTATTCAATTTTATTGAGGAATTATTCCTGATTTTTGATGTAACAGGAAAACCAATCAAACACATTTGCAATGAAGTCTATAGGAAAATGTCATCTGATATACAGAGACTCCAACATGAGGAAAAGGTTGAATAAGCACAAAATTACGTCCGTATTTTCGGACCCCACTATATATTGATGAACCCCGCATGATCTTTCCTTGTACAGTACAGTATATAAAGTTCGGCTTCTGGTCATGTGAAGTACAGTATGACAGGCGCGCCGCCGCGGAAACAGTGTGGGAAAGTGCAGTATTCAAATTAAATACTTGTAGCAAGCGCCTCACACCTCACCGTAACTTGGATTTGAAGTACTGTGTAAAATGCATCGAAGTACTGTACTGTGCTGTACAATATGTTCCTGGATTGCGCAAATTATGATCGAGGAAATGATATCAGCAATATGGCAGCGCGCGCGCGCAAGGATGACAATATTTCGCCGGACGAGACCCGCGAGTTGAGCGACAATATCTCGCGTTCAACTTGCGCATGCAGGTGTCATGCGAGTTCGCGCGTGCGAGCGTTTGGTTCCCGACTGGACGCAGGGTATGTTGTTGATGGGTTTTGCCGGTGTACTAATTTCTTTATTACATTTGGGTGTGAACTAGAGAGTGGATTTTCTTTTGTCTGTCTGTATATGAGTGCATGCTGTTTCACCTTGTGTTCCTCTGTGAATCTCCATGTCCGAGGACAGTATAAGGGAATATGGAATCCCTTGATTATATATTATTGTTGCTAGCTGTCCTTCATTTGGTGATTGTTATCTCGCGCGCACCGTCTTCGCGCTGCGAAATTCCTGTCACATGACAGCGCGAGGATATTGTATCGAAACGCTTTGTGTCATCGAATCTTCGAAGTTTGTGGATCGAGTCCGATATGTGCAAGTGTAAAATGTGATTTTAAAATTCAGCACTGCCGGTCTCGAATTAATGCATCAAACCAACTTCATCAAAGAAGACATTAACTTCATGTATAGTGAAGACTTAATGTTCTCAGAAAATTTCAGTCTAAAACGTGTTGAAACCTAAAACATTTATTGATGCAGTATAATGAAATATTGTTTGCAAATGTTTATCAGGTCCACGTGGGCATTTCTTGCAATGAGATTTTTCTGTATTCCGAAACCTATTTGTCAGGGGTTATCTTCAAAAGATCATCAGTTGTTTTCTAATGATTCAACTGCTGCAGCCAGAAGTTTGAAGTGCCGTTTTTGACGTGAATTACAAATTCAATTTTTTTTTTAGCATTTTGGAAGTCATATACTGTACTGTAACTCCAGTGGCTCTAGCCGAATCTTCCTGTGGGTATACTATTAAATTTTTTGTGTTCCATATTGTGCATATTTGAATCATGTTTTCCTCACAGGACGTATCATCCGGGAAATGTCAAATAATCAATGTTATTTGAAATGCGGGAAATCCATTGAAGTGAATATAATGTGCATGTAACTTTCATTGCAACATTATCTATTACTTTTTTTGCGTTTCATGCCGCATCTGCGCGTTCGGGAAAACACAAAAAGTCGTGGTGCAGTCAGTTGTGATGTGACATGCCGACGTTGAGCGCGTGTCTTGTGCAGCTTTTCTTTCATTTCGTGTGTGTGTCTGTGGTTCAAAGTTGCGCATTTTCTGTTCTTCACAAAACAAAACAAAATACACCGATGGCATTTTGATGAGATCCTGTTTTCGAACCAGTGATGGTTGTGACGAGTTTTGAACATGACTTGACAAAAGAAGCTTGTCATAAAGAGTTTTATGCGTCATTCTTCATAGGTGACGGAAAGTTTTTTTCACGCGAGTACCGTTCTTTACTTCTGAAAATGCTTGGCGCGTTTTAACGATGCGATTTGTATTCTCAAGGTTTTTTTTTTTAATTCGTGCTCATGCAATTAATGTTTTGAAAACGCGTGGTAAAGTTTGTGTTCTGAGGAGAGTACGCCTTGCGATCCGAAGCTTTTGCTGAAATTTCAAATTCAAGTTGAACCTGGAGAACTCGAAATTATCCCTAAGTCAAATTGCTTTCGAGTCCTCCTCTATGAGTCGTCATACACCATGCAATGAAACCCTCCCGAATTCTTCATAGCTTCTTAAATAGCCTTTTGGCCAATATATCATTTCTGATACAAAAAAGAGAACAGCTAGCAAAAATTTAACTGTGCTTGTGTTTTGAAAGGAAGTGAAAGATGAACTCGGCAAATAAACCCTTGCCTTCACCTTCAAAATTCCCTCAACTCATTCAGGAATAAAATTAAGGTGGAAAATATCACTAATTAAAATTTTACATAATTATCTTACCTTTTTTCCAACAAAAATGCTTGTTCCCGAAACTGGAAACCTTTCTTTTACGAGATTTTTTCGGGTCCCTCGAAGTTTTTACTTTGAGAGGTTTGACTCTTTCAAGTAATATACAAAATTCTGGCCACTTTTTACTTGGTACCAGCTGTTTTGATGCACAAGTTTCTTTAGGTACTGTTGCTATTCTGATACTTACCCTTAAAAAAACTCATAATTTTTCGAAAAATAGCTCAGGTCATTATCAGGATCATTAACCCGGCAGATTTCGAGACGATCGTTTCGTGTTTCCCGAGGATAAACGAGTCGATGACGGAAGATTTGTGCTTGTGTTTGAGGGATGATGAGGGATTGCGACGCGTGTCACGTCGGTCTTGTGAACGGGTGACAGCGTCGATTATTTTTCCCATTGCAATTATTCGAGTACTTGCGGAAGCGATGACTTATTTCGAAGGTGTCAAGTTTTCCGGATTATACAGGATCCCGTGTCCTTGTCGGCTTGAAATTCCGCAGTTCGTTATTCGGAGAGGACAGTGTGTTCGGATTTGTTGCCGAGGAATGAAGAGCCCCTCGGAAACTGTACTTGATAGGTTCCGAAAAGAAGTGAACCACTTTTTGATTCGCAATATCTCGGTAGCAAATTGACCTGTGTCAATCAAAAAAGGAAATGGAAGCTTTTACAATCCTCAGTACTTTCATGGTCCAAAATGCGACGACATGATTACAAAAACCGTTCGAATGGTTCTTGTGTGGAATCCTCATTTAAGTGGTTCTTTTTACAATTTCGTGACATTTGGAACCATGAAACTATGTGTCATTTGGAAATGAGTAGGATGAGCTTTTGTTTTGTGTTTTTTGCATTGCCGCAGCTAAATTCGCTTCCAATATATTGTCATTAAAAAAATCGGATCAATTTTTTTCCACACTGTGTATACATGCCATGTTTTTTAATTTTTTTCCAAATGAAGTGCGGCAAATTTCAATGAGGAGCAGGTTTTATATTGTTGTGATAAGGTGTTTGAACAGCTAAAAAGGCAAGTTCTGGAACCCCTAAGATATTGCCAGCTTCTGGTCCAAAAGTCATCCAAACCAACTTGTCCAAGAATCTTGCCATAAATGGACATGTTTGACATTTGTTTGGTCAAGTTTTGGATTTAAATTGGACAACTTTTTCAATTCTTCATCAAATTGGGATGAATTTTGGATCAAAACGACTTGTCCGCCATTGCACCATTTTTTTTGGACAAGTTCTCCCAAATATGTCCATGGAGCTCATTTGGAATAGTTTCAGAAATTTTTTGGAGAACATCTTGGACTGATGGAATCAGACTGATGTCATATAAATGAGCGTGAAACGCAAAAAAAAGACTCAAGATTTGCCAAAATAAAAAATTATGTCATTTGAACTTTCGAAGTTTTTGTCAAAAGCATGTGATCATTCGAGCAAAAATGCAATGGAACTAGACTATGTTGAATTTTTGCACATGACATAACTTCTTCTGAAAGAGCATGGAAAGGTGTAATTTATTTTTGTGCGTAAGAAATTTATTTCATTGCCTCGGAAATTGTATAATAGCGGAGGATGATGTTTGAATAATGCCTCGTGTCGTCATTCGAGAATGCGTGTGTTGTTTCAAAACGATTTTTCTTGAAAATACTGTACAGTGAATCTCATACGCACTAAAAAATAAAATAAAAAATACCCATACAGTGAAAATTTCGCGTTTCAAAAATTTTAGGGGTAAAAAAGGACTCATGTACCGAAAATTCTGTCCATAAACGCTGAAATTTTACCAGATTTTGAATCGAAACTCTTTAATATTTGAAAATATTACGGAAAAGAGAAAATAATGGCTTACGGTTTTCTTTATCATTCCTAGTCTTCAAAATTTCTGAAATTCAGAAACTTCAGAGCTCTTCAAGCTTCAAAACTAATTGAATTTCGTACCACATCAATTTTAAAATCACTATTCTACGCTGAAAAACGAAAGTTTTATAGTTCTTCGTCCTTCGATGAGTTTCTGGAAAAAATCAAATAATTTACAGGTAATATTGCGGAAAAACGCGTTTTGCATAACGTAAATTCCGCACAACGAAACGCAATCAGGAAGTAATTAGTTCCGTTATGCGGGGGGACTGTAAAATTTGTGCTGGATTTGATTTTTGTGTTCCCATTAATATCGATTCTGTAACGAACGAAGTTTGGAATCTTCCTGGTGAAACCCCAGTATGCAGTATGCAGTTATTTTCCACCTCGTACGTATTTCAATTTCGAAGTATACCGTATGTTTAAGAAACTGTTGTACTTTTCAAAATTCTTAGGAAATCATTTCACATAATGCTTGAAATGAAGTTTCGAGTGCCAATGTCCGATAACTTTTGGTGCGACCCCATTCGTATTAGGATTTTTTTTTTTGGGTACCGGACACGGAAATTCCCACGGAAGCGGACTGCACTAATTTAAGGGAGAAACTCGGTGCCCTTGAGTTGAGAACATTCCGTGTTGCAACAAGCGTCATAGTGTATCATTATATTCTTTATTTTCTAAGATACACTATTCAATGCTCCAAATGTTCTTATTGAGTTAAAAATGTATTCACTAATTCAAATTCAAGTGGCAAACAATTTTTCAGAGAATTCTGAAGAATACGTCTTCCATAAAACACCAATTAAAAACTATATACAGCGGTGCCTTGCCAAACGACTGCACCGCCCAACAATGGATCCGCCAAACAACCACCAAGAACCTAGAAAAAATGTCCCACCCAATGACCATTGTCCCACCTAGCAACCATTTCTTGCTAGGTGGGCAACCCTGATTTTGACGTGAATTTTTTTTTCCCAGGAAATGCCCTACTAACTTTTTCTTTACATTCTTGCAGAGAATTAAGTGCAAATGAAAATGAAGGATAATGGTAAAATTAAGGATGGCACCAAAGGAAGGCAGAAAACAGAAGACATCTTCCATTCATTGGGAAATTCATTCACTTTCTTACTCCCTTGATTTCCTGAAAAAAATGTACAAAAAAGTTAATAGGGCATTTGAATCCTATTCCTGGCACCAAAAAAAAAATTACATCAAAATTGGAGTTGTCAGCCTATATAGGAGACATTTTCTGACTTTCCCTGAAACTAATAAATATAGAAGGAAAAAATTATGCTGTTGTTTCTTCCTCCCAACAAAAATGGTTGTTTCTCAAGCATTATTGTTGAGGGAAGTGAGAAGAATAGAAAGAAGAACTTGTAATAGGTGATATTCTAGGCCTAGAATTGCTTAATGTACTCTATGCAAAAGTGACATCTATGCAAAGTTACATAGGAGAATTGACTCCTGTGTCACTCATAGATGTTGCATATGCATGAAGTACAATTGCTATTAATTTTCTGGGTAATTCTTGAAAGAAAGCAAGGCAATTTAACTAGGAAAAGCTTTTGAATGAACTGTAACAATGCTTTTAGGGATCTGTGCTGTTTTATTTAAAAATGTAGACAAAGTTTTACATTTCTCTGTGGAATTTTTTTCTCAGGAGCCAATTAAAGTGATTTCCCTTAAACCTTAAGAGAAAGGTGTTTTGCCATACAACGGTTTCACCCAATGACCACAGCTCAGGAACAAATTGTGGTTGTTGGGCAAGGCACCACTGTAATGTTAAGTCTACAGGAAAACAAGACTCAACTATGAGACATTTCAACTTAGGGACACTCTTGATGCACCAATTATGTCCACATCTCAGGGTCTCACTGTATTTTCTTATACATTTTGATTCTTATCCCATCAGTGATGATTGATTGAAGCTAAGTCAGTGATCGTAGGTAGAGCCGCGTAATCTTAGTTTTTTTTTTAAATATATTTTATTGCTGTGCTTGAAAATCGGCGTGAAATCTTGGGCTCTTCTTTGAAGCGACGAAATTGCGCAACACGAAGAAATTTCGGAAATGTTGTCAACTGCGTTTCGCTTATCTTGATTGAAGAATTTGTTAACGTCAGTAATGAGATTTTATATTTGTCGTATTCGGTCGAGTCGTTATATTCACCTAGTGGGAAATCTGGGGCGACGATTTCATTGCGATAAGATTCGTTCGAAGTTCTTTCATGACTCGAATTAAATCCATGGAAACTCCAATTCCAGAGTTTTATCTTTCCCACGATCATTATTACTGTCTTATTCGATAAATGTTTTTTCTCATATTGACTTCGAACGCGAAATCGCCACTTTTGAAAAAATAAATGTACGAATACAGTAATGTTCTTTTTTCTGAACTGTGCTGATGTTGAAACGCGTTCCGAAATATTTCTGGTGATTTCATTCTATTCACTGCTTGATCGAGATTTCACCGGTATGAATTGGATTTTTTCCAGTTTGAACCAGGTGTAGAAATTCGGAAATGTCGTAAAAATATTTAACGCAAAATTGAACTGGAAAGCAATAGTGTTGAATATGCTTCATTAAATGATAATTGTGGAGATTTGTGCATTAAATTTCTCCGAAACCATTTTTTCGGATCATTGACTGATTTTTAGGAAATTTCATTGAAGAAAATTATGCTGCGAATGTCAACGTCTGTTCGGAGAATTTTTTCGAGCGTAGAATTTTAGAAGCGTAGTTCTCCTATTGTTTTTTTCTTCTTTTGAATTGCTTCCTCTGGATTTTGACTTTTTTGTTGAGTAATCACCAGCGAAGATTTTAAATATCGGTTGTATAAGATATCCTGTGGATATGGATTTGAGTCAATTTAGATACGTTTTTTTTAAATCGTGGTTCATCTAAGAATCTTCCATATCTGGGGTTTTCCCTTATTTTGACGCATTTGATGAACGCGTATTTATATTAGCTTAAATATTGCTGTTCATCATTCGTAGTTTACCAATAATTACGAGTTGAAAAATCAAAATTGGATTTTTGTTTAAATTATTCAAGTCTAGACAGCACTTGAAAATTGAGCCGAGGAATTTGTTGCTGTTGTTGAAGAAGTATCATTTCGCGGGGAATGGCGTAGTTTGAAGCTGTAATTTTGAAGTAGTTTTGAATCAATTTCGCAAACTTACGTGAAATTAGTTTCGGAGTGCATAACTGAAAGCAGTAAAGTAAATTTTATGTATTCGTGTCTTGAACTTCATGAATTACTGAAGATTTCTTATAAAGCAGTAACGTTGCTGGAAAATATTTGAGTTTCCGAAAGTGAACCATTAAATTCTGTAATACAAAACATGATAGATTAAGATATTTTGTTCGAAAAAGCACCATCGACAATTTCAGACATCCGTTTATTGTATGCGATATCCTGCAGAAGTTCACTCGAGTCAATTTAGATAAGTTTTTATTGCGGTTAATTCGAAAATCATACGTTTTGAGGGTTTATTTTTGGTTTGTTGCACAAATATTTTAGGATATTATCCAAAATTTATTTGCTCATCTTTCGTAGTTTTCAAATATTGGAAAAATCGATATTGGATCACACTTTCAAAAGTTTAATCAAGTATATTGAAATTGAGATCATAGGTTTTTTTGCAGAAAAAATTAGCATTTTGCTGGTCACTGCTGGGAAAGGGGATATTGAGCGGTTCTAATTTTGCAGGCAAGTAGTTTTCAATCGAGATTTGCCAAAATCCTTTGAAATTCCCGTACTTCCACAGCTCGGGACGGAATCTTCTACATTTTCCATGGTCGTCATTTGAGCTTGATGAATTAGTGCAGATTTTTGTTATGTGTAGTGTCCAAAGAATATTTCAGTTTTCCGAGAGTGAACCGTTGCATAATACCCAACGTGACAGATTACAAGCTGTGTGTATATATGCAGTCTAAGCAAAGGAATTTGTATTTGGTTTTCAATTTTGCCAAGATAGACCGGGAAACGATCAGGTCGGCGGGATTTTTATCAGTGCGTTTGGTCACATTGTCAAGGTTATCGCACGACGCCGATTTGAAAATCACGACAACGTCGACATTTTCGCCGTCAGCGTCGAGCCACGACGTCGTTCTCCTTGACGTGACACTTGAAAATTGAGTAGTTTTTCCATGCGAAACGTCACACTGACGAAGTGCTTTTATTTTGTCCCTTGGCGAATGTATTCTCCAATATAAGTGACTCGTTTTCTTTCCGGAAGTTATTTCGATGCTTTTATTATAATAGATGAATTTTTGAAACCCGTCATTATACTGGTACGTTATTGTTGCGCAGTGACTTGGTACAGTATATATTTTTATTTTTATTCTCGGCCTATACCTAGCATTTTTGAAAATACTGTACAGTATTCGCAAATTGTCCAAAAGGAAAATCAAATTTACAGTATATGTATGAATACAGTAGAGAGAAAAAATCTCATAACTGTGTTCGCCTTGCGATGTCACTTCGCACAGTTCGTGCGTAATATTTTAGTATTTCGATAGGAATCCAATTTTTTTCACAGTAAATTTATTTTCATGAGCATTTTTGCTGTATATATTAAACCAAGTAGAGCATTTCAGTTACTTGCTCTTCAAACCCATCTAATTTATTTATTGAAGTAATTTTCGAATTTTTCAATTTTGGAAGAAAAGATAATAGGTTGTCAGGCCAGGAGATTGGAATACCAAGTAGACTCTCTGGACCAATGTTGTCTACGAAGATTTTCTCCGTGCAACGAATTTTCTGTATTCGATTTTTGTCCTATAGACTTCTGGAGTTCTCTTACATGCTAAGGGGGTTCTCTTCAGCGAAATTCTGCCCACAACTATTTTTTTTCTGGTCTTTTGAATTTTGTTAGATGCGCAATTTGTTTCAAGTCATGGAAGTCCGCAGAAAAATCTATTGCATATATGGATGAAACCTGTTTATTAATTTTTTTCATACAATATAGCAAAATTTGTTTCTTGTCATATTTTCCAATGTGTTTTTATGGAATCAGTCTGACGAAAGGCAAGGAACATCGAGATCAAAAATAATAATTAAACGAGGTTCAGGAGGAACTTCGCAAGTGTACTTTTTTTTATCCTGCAATTTGGATTGGAATTTTTTTTCGAATTTCTACAACAATTACCATAGATAAAATATATATCAGCTTTCTTCAATGGCTATGCATCAACAATGAGCGAATTTTCACTATTGACGATCGATTAAAAGTAAGTCAAAGAAATTTCACTGGCACAGTATCTACCTCCGACAATTGAAAAATAAAAACACCTGGCTACAACATCGTATTACGTAAGGTTTAGTCACTTTTGTAACATTTATACAATTTTGTGTATGAATTGAGTCAATTACTACTTGGGAAGCTTTTGAAAAAATAGCCAATAGCTCACGTGACATTTCAAGAATGTGCCATTCATTCACTGCTGTATATGCTGTCAAGCCTATGCAAGGTTTAAAAAAGGATGAATATATTTCTGTCGACTGTGATTTTTTTTGATTATCTGAAAAATTGCTGAAAAAAAATTTGTTTACCGTTGAGCAAGAATCGCGACGAAATGGAATGTGTGCAATATTTAAATACGGTGTGGGTACAATAATACAATGTAGTCAATTTCTATTTGCAAAGATTCACTTTTTGCACTCGTGACAGTCGTGAGAAAACAATTTATACTTCGGACTGCCATCAATTCGTATATTGACTTTGATGAATCGAACCTCTAGTATAATTCAGAATATATTTACACCAATGACTTGCTGGAAGTCTTTTTTTCTTTTTTGTTGAAAGTGTAAAGTATGGATCACTGCCGGTGGCAGCAGTCCCTTGACCGAATTCACACTTTGTTTACATACGACCACGTTTGGTCTTCCAGAATTTTGCTCTGTCATGGTCGAATAATTACCGGAAAACTTTCATTTAGGTAGTTCGTGTGCTTAAAAATCTATTGCTTTTTAATTTTGATGGTCGCCAGCAGTGATGAAATTCTTCAGATCTGTTCGATGTTCGCTTAAAATCTGTCGTTGTGTCACTGTTCAGGGCTTTTTGCAGCCCACAACTTGGTCCACACTGATACGAAAAATAGGAACAACCTTGGGTTAATTTTTGATTCTTGGTGAATTTTCCTCATTGCAGAGTCGATCCGTGCTGTATGCTGTCGAATTTTCTCAACTGGACATTGTGTGTGAGTTGTGAAGCACTGTATCATGTGTGATGAAAGTAGCATGTGGCTGATCGAGAGTGGAAGTTATTGGTGATGAAACTTCCGCGTGCGGATTGAGACCATGGAATTTGCTGGGTAGAGTGACATCTACATTCAAACAACACAAAATCAGACTCGTTTTGTGAGTTCGTGCGAACATTCGATCAGTTTCGTTGGCGCTGGCCAGAAGTTTTGCGAATTGGTAACTCACGATTCTGTTCAACCCCCACCCATGGCTCGAGAGAAATTCGAGTTATCGGAAGCCCGTGATGGAAATCTCGGATATGGAGTGACACCTGTGAAGAACAAGGAAAATGGTGTCGTCAATGAGAGTTTCGTTGCTTCTACAGATGACCCGCCAAGTGAGTTTCTCTGGGCTTTATTGACGTGGGGATAAAGTGATACTGTATACAGTACGTAATGTCTGTATTTAATCTCTGTACCTGGATGTATATTTAAGTATACTTTGACCTATAGAGTGTTCGTAATTTATGAATGGAGTGTTCAAAATTACAATACTGTACATTGCTTTAAACGGAATCTGACTTATCTGAGCTCCGAACTTACCTTTCCCGCGTTAATCGATCGATTCAAATAGCGGATTCAAAATGCGACCGCATTGAGAATACAGTACTCGATATTGTTGAAGTTTCTTATATCCGCTGATTGAATATTAAGTAACTAGTACTGCAGTACATTATGACGTAATACCTGCGGATTCCTATATTAAGCACTAATTACCTGCACTTTACGTAAGTGGATCACGTGCTATACTTGAGTGAAAAGTGTTTTCTGGTGAGCACATAGTACTGCTGCATAATACTTTACTGGGCTTCTTGGCTAGAGTAAGAACTAAGCAATGACGCAGTGGAAGTCAGCCATGGAGTGCTGTGCGAGATTGCTGAAAGAATCGCGAGAATAATTTTTTTTTTGCCTCTTTCTTAACATGTTCGGTGTTATGATTTTTTTTTACAATTCGATGCTTTTAATCAACGAGGAGAATCGTGCTGCGCTTCAAAACTTCGCAAGCCTCATATTACTTTTTCTTATCTTCCCATTTTCCTGAAATTACTCATCCTAAAATCTTCTCGATATACTATGGAATCATTGAAAAACGTTGTGAAGTATACAGAAAATTTGAAAAAGATTGTTACCAAATTCCAGGTTTTCCTTGTAAATTTTGAACTTCCGAAGTAAAACTTTCGAATGGCGCAGAAATTGTTACGTGTGGACTCTCTATATGCAGCGATCTCGTCTAAAACGATTCTCTCTGTATGTAACGCATTTTTGGTCCCGTACGTATTATTACTTTGTCTGCAATGAAATTTTCTCTACAACTTTTTTCTGATCCCTTGAATTTCGTTGTAGAGAAAGTTCACCTGTAATTCATTCTTGCTGTCCGCGGAAAGATTTTTTAAGAGACGAAGTAACGACCTTGCAGTTATTTTCAGGAATGATCCATATGAGGAATTTGATCGTGAATGTTAACTAAACTCACGCCTTCTTCGGATAAATGGAATAAATCTCAAAAGCATTTTAAACGTGAATTTTTTCGTGTCTTCAAGTAACTGTCGACCTGCAAAAATAAAGTTACCTGACTCGAAGACTACAAACAGTACTTCAACACAGCTCAATCCTGTACCTGAATTGTAAGGCATCATCCTTTAGAGGGGATTCCTGTCCCTAGCTGTCGATACAATATATCTTTTCTAAATAACTTTCGAAAAAGTAGTATGGTTTCAGCTTAGAACATACCCAAGACCTTGACATGCGGAATATGTGTATAGACAGCATGGTGGGCTTCTTCACTCTCTTCTGAAAAGAGAATGTACAGTACATTAGTCCACCCTCGCACAAAGAGTTTAATTTGTGAAACAGACTAGTGCGTTAGGTAAAAAGCCTGTTATGCAAATTAAATCATGCCAATAATTTTAAAGCAACAGATGTCCATTGGATGGGCAGATTTTGTCCATTGAGCTGGAGGAAAACCTGCATCCAGAGGTGGTCTGTTAGGCAAAAATCCCTTAAGCAAAGGCAGACTGTACATCAAAACAATGTTCTGAAACTTACTCACTGGGTATAATATGGAATCCTCTTTTCTGTTTGCATCAGAAACCACCTTTTTAGGTCTCCATGTTTGGAGATGAGGTATATCTGATGGGCCTTACAAAATTTCTTGAAATACAAATTGAAACAGCATTGGATAGGGCTGTAAAAAAAGTATTGCAAAAACCTCATTAGGCACAAGAAAAAAAGAAGCCCCATTTGACATTACGATTTATTGTTTCAAATGTCACCTTGGCACCTTTCTGCTGTTCACTCAACAGATGAGGCGCCCATTTTGCACATTCTTTGTTCAACCCAGGTTCAGAATTCTTGAAATTGGCATGCTAATACAAATGGCGGAATGAGCTTGAAAGATTTGAAGCATAATTTTGAATAAATGACATGTTGATTTCAAGAGTTTTGATAGAGAAGCTGGGCTGCGCAAAAAAATGAGAGATGGATGCCTCATCTCTTGAGTTAAGAGGATGAGAAAGCTACCAGGGTGACCTGTGCAAAAAAAAAAAGGAGTTCCAATACTTTGTTCAACAGGGCTGAATATTGTTTTAGACCAACTGAAGTTTTTTTTCTGAATAATAATTGATTTGAACTGAATCCTATGCTATTTCAATTTTTATTCTGAACATTTTTGTATACCCCTTCATTTGTGATATGGTTGGTTCATAAAAATTTCAAACAGCTTCCCAGTAAATCCTAGTAATTTACAGATTCCCATTGCATCAGATTCAATTTTATCCCTTCACTGTACTGTAATTTCAATTTCTTCCAGTCTCACCGGCAATATACCTCGGATCAAATTTGAAAATACCTCTTTGCTTTATTGTCGTTCTAGGCTGGCTGAAGAGCTCAATCAACCAAAATATATTTGTTTTTTGAAGATTTAATTTCATGCATGAACAGGTCAGATCCTTTTTTTTAGAATTTAGGTCAAAATACTTCCAGATCTTTTTGAAATCCTTTATAATAGATGAGACATTTGTCAGTACTGATCTATTGAATGATCAATGATTGTTTTATATTTTTTTCCTAAATACTGTGCATCAGCGGTGTGAAGAATTTTGTCTCTGAGCCAATTTTTGGGTCTTTTTTGACACATTTATTGGCAATTCCCAAAGTTTGGGATAATATTTCTGAAAGGCTTGCTGATGCGGATTGGCATGCCTAAATATAAATGGCAAAACTGTCTGGTGGCAGTTGAGCTGTCAAAAGGGTGGTTCCTCCAAAATTGGCAGGGAGTCCCCCTATTTTATGAGGGGCTGAATTAACCAAAAACACAGGAATTTGACAACTCTTTACAAATCAATATCCCTGCCAAAAAAAAACAGTGGGAGACCTATGATGAATTTGCCTGAAAGAGGGCAAATTTCATTCCCACAGGATTTTTCTCTCAGAAACTATTTCCTGAAAAACTGCTTCTTTTGGGACAAAGTATAATTTGCTGTATCCCAATGAAGTGGCCCAGAACAGTTGGGCCAAATTTACCAGAGATCTGGCTTTTCATCTGAAGATGAAAAAATTCTCTTATAACACTCTAATTCTGATAACACTACAGGTTCTGAGATAGACCCCTGGTGAAATCATTGCGGTCATTCTTCCTGAAAGTCTTATTTTTTATTCCCTTTAAAATTTTGTTGAACAAGTTCAACTGCCACAATAGGTGCTATGATGCATGTAGAAATCCATGTTTCCAAAAGGGTCATTGTCATAGAAGCTATTAATGCAACCATAAGACATTTAAATGTTTATTGAACTTCAGTGTTCACATGGGCTGTGCTTCTCAGTAAAATTGCCACAAAATCTTCAAGTATTAGCAGCAATTTTCATTATTTTTGCCCTTTTGTTGCCTTGGCAAGGAATTTTTGTGGCTCTAAGTGAGTTGGCACTAAATCTGGGTTTCCCCTAAACAGTATAATAGAGGGAGATTTGTTCCAGGAAAATTGGTGGCACTATGTGAGGGTGGCACTAAATCCGGGGTCGACTGTACTTTTGCTCACAAGTCAAGAGAAGAATTTCCAGGTATTCTGGGCGACCGTGCTGCTGAGCGGGAATGAAATGTAGGTTAAGGTGACTGTCGGTGGATCAGGGTGGTGATGATCATTCAGAAAGTTCCTCCTCTTTTCAGCAGAATATACAGTATATGTTTAATTCTTTCACCCACCTCTGATCTGGGATGATTTCTGTGAATAATAGAGATTAATTGGTCAACAAGTTGAAGAATTTCCTGGAAGGATGCGCATCAGTAGTAGGTTTGTCAGGAAAACTGAGGAAGATTTCTCTGTGGAACTTGACTGTGTATGCAATGTTTACTTATCTTGTCTGACCCTGGACTATACTTGATTTCCAAGTGAACCTTAAAAAAAATACTTTGAGTATTTCGGGTGTAGTTCCATGAAACACTTCGCAAGTGAGAGATCCCTTGCAACACTGACATTTTATCAAATTTGAAAAAAACGTAGTCATACTCCGTTTCCGCAGCTTTCAAGACCTTGAAGCACAACAGTTAATGAATCATTTTGCCCTGAAATAATTTTTCGTTGGTTTAGAGATTCATGGAGTGGTTCTGAATCATCCTAGAGTCATCAGAAGCATTTTCTACACTGCTGACTACATACTCTAAACAGAAAATTCAGTGAATTGTTTTCAGAGGAATTAAAGCTGAACCTCTTTCAAGTTGAACTCAAGTGGACCAGCGAAAAAAAAATGAGCTCGTGAGGGTTTCAACACATTATTTGTAGGAGAAATTCCGACTGGGACTTGAAAAAATGAGATTTCCGGAGTTTCCAGTGATCCAGGTTCAACTTTAATTTTCGAAGTTCACATCTATTTATCGTAGGTATACATAAAGGATCTTGCCCACCATTCCCGGGCATACTTTACACTCTGATGCTTTTAGGAGGAAATAGAGCAGCCCAGGAGGATGCCAAGGAGTCCTTCCACTTCCCCTCAGAATATCTACCATGGTGTGACCGGTGTGGAATCGAAAGCCTCGTGCGTTCCCGGGAAGAGAGTAACGCCGGCTGATGGCTGCACTTGATGACGCGGCGCCGTAGCTTTACCACGCAGGCGCCAGGAACCCTGACTTCCTCCCTGTCCTCCGAAAGTGGGGGTTCTCTATCACTGCACGGTTGCGTATTGCCCAGGCCATAAATAGTACCCGAATTCGGAAACGCCTTGGCGGGAAAATGTTGTACAATGTTACCTTATTGAACCAGGCGGACTCTATCTGTAACAGTTTAGTCTAAGCTGATTATACTGTATCTGCATACAATTATTTGGTCTCATGCTGGGCAGGTTCTCTCCTGTGCTGTCACTTTTTTATTCCTACAGAATGTTGCGCGTTTTTTTTCGTGTTCACATTTCATCACTGTGCATTTTGGAATTCAGGGCATTTTAAATTTGCAGATGAAATATCTTATTTTATTTGATGAAAATTAAAGTATTAGAAAATTTTATCGAATCATTAAAAATGTATATACTGTACCTGCTGTACTGAACCTTTGGATTCAGCACCATGAACCTTGTCTGAAGTGAAGACAGAAAAGTGTCCATATGCAACCTTCAAGCAGGAAAAAGCATTACTTGTATGACTCTCTATATGCAGTGCACAGAAGAGGCATTCACTTTCAAAATATCCTAAAGGTGAACTCAGCAAATCTTGCAGAGGTAATTTTATTACAAGGCAATGAGCATTACTCTTTTTTGTACTTGGTCATAGCCATACATTCATTGTTTTTGAAGTTATTGTTATTTTTCGAAAATTTTGAACCATGAAGCAAGTGAAGTTTCCAGCAGTTTTTTTGCTTTAATGGGTGAGTAATTCAGTTTTTTATTTTATGGATGAGGGATTACTATAATTATTTGAATGATGTGTGTCAGATGTGTGTACACATCCCAACCACATTTTTGCCTTTGAACATGGTTTTGAGTATTATTAGCTCATAGCCTATGGTTGAACCAGTTTCTAATTTTTTTTTCATAAGAGGAGAACTTATCTATTTGCTCTATGTCTTCATTGGTTTCTGTGGGCCCTCTGAAGAATTAAATCTCAATGTAGAACTCCATCATATAATTCACACCCAGGCCTACCCCATGTGCACAGCCTATTTTTGGCAAGTGAAATGTAAAATTTGTGTAGTGGTATTATCATTGTTTCCTTATCTTGAGTTTGAAACATGGAAGCCCTTCATCATTAGGGATAGACTTATCATACTGGTATTGCATACTGATGCCTGAAATTATAGTACAGGTAGCCTCTCTGTGCAATAAAAGTCAAGGGGCTGGAAAATATTAATTGTAGAGTACCTGTGTAATATGGTGGAAGCACCCAACGGCATCAAAAATAAAATTTATTGCACAGAGAAACTCTAGTAGGAAAGATTGTTGCTGTATAAAAAGAGTTCACCTGCAAATGTTTCTGGAATTGACTCTCCTTAAATGCGAAAGTAGGTCTCTTTTTCCGCGGGGGTGAAAACTTGACACCCTTCACTGCGAGCCAATAATCTGCCAGATCGAATCGCATTTTTTTTATCATAATACTGTATAAATCAACGCAGCGTTAATCTGTGGAGATTAATCAACCATGTCTAGACCCATGTCCGCTAAATTCTGCCCTCGCCTCCCCATTCCCCACCCCTCCCCATCCTCCTCGTCACCTTCCGGCCCAGAAGTATTGGGTTGAAGCAAATCTTACCGGGCTTCCCTCTTATTCCTGCACAAGCCGTTGGTCTCACAGTGTGATTCGGAACCAGACTGTGTGTCTCAAGGACGACTGGGATTTTGGCCCAGACGCAGATGGTCGGGAAGCATCTTCCTCGAAAATGTTTCTCTATGCGGAAGTGTTGGCTTTTCGGCCTGCATTTCATAGTTTGTGTGTCGTTTGGTTTGCGGTACTCATGGTGTTTGCGTGTTGGAATTATAAGGACACAGTTTGGGCTACTGTTCTTTTGGGGATGTGCTGGAAATGAAATCCGCTGATCGCTGATCAACTGAAACCGACGTTTAGTGCTTTACTGTCGTCTGCTGAGTGAAAATTCGACTGAAATACGAAAGATGCAGATAATGAGTGGTTCGGCCGTGTCGTGTTCTTTATTTATACTGTACTTTATAACACCGCCGTGCTAATATGTATATTGTGTCTGCCGTTCAAGCAGTGATGCATTACCTGTCTTGGAGACTTGGACAAAATAAAATTGTCATCTTTGTGTCAATAATAAGAGAGGTACGGTATGATATGTACATACTGTACATCAGCATCTCAAGAATTCAGTACTGTATTATTATTCTTATTCAAGCAATATTGTTAAATTATTCAAAAGCTGCGCATATTTAAGGTCTGACCAGATTAATTCTAGGAAATATTACGAGATACGGGACAAATCCTTGTACTGTATCTCGTAATATTTCCTAGAATTTATCTGGTCAGACCTCAAATTCTGGAATTCTGATATTCTGAAATTTCCTGAGACACATT